>CAJQZN010038467.1:0-28632 GCA_907164685.1 Colias eurytheme | reverse complement strand
TTGATGTGAGAGAGAGTTTAGCGGGAGAGAGAGTTTGGTGGGAGAGATAGTTTAGTGCGAGAGAGTTTTCCTCTCCTAGCTTTAGTAAGATAGGAGAATTTATGAATATTTATCTATTTATTTTTATTTTTGTTTTGTTCCAGGAAAAAAACTTCACGTCCTAAATAGCGAGATTGCGCAAGTTATAATTGTTATATAATTTTGTCGAACAGCAATAATTATTAGTAGTGGTAAATTTTGTAAATATATTCGTAAAAAATATTAGAATTAGATTAAATTGTAGATAGGTGATGAAAAAAATTGGAAAAATCCAGAAAAAAATGTACAACTAACCATGTATCTTTGGGGATGAAATTTGTATAAAAGTAGATGTTTAACAAGTACGTTACGAGCAAAAGGAACTTGATTTTAATAGATTATAATAAACTAGCTTACCGCCCGCGGCTTCGCCCGCTTTGCCTAAAACCTAATCACTACATAGTATAAAACAAAGTCACTATTTCTATCCCTATGTCCCTTTGTATGCTTAAATCTTTCAAACTACGCAACGGATTTTGATGCGGTTTCTTTTAATAGATAGAGTGATTCAAGAGGAAGGTTTTAGTATATAATTTATTAGGTTTAAGTCAAAGTGGGCGAAGCCGCGGGCGGTAAGCTAGTAAATTATATACTTAAACCTTCCTCTTGAATTATTCTATCTATTAAAAAGAACCGCATCAAAATCCGTTGCGTGGTTAAGATTTAAGCATACAAAGGGACATAGGGACAGAGAAAGCGACTTTGTTTCATATTATGTAGTGATAATCTAGAAGATTCACTTTCAAAAAAGTTTTTATAGAATGAGAATACAAGAATACAAGAATTGCAAGATAAATGTAAGGAAAAAAAAATACTTTTTTATTCGAAAACTAGTACCTGCCATGAGGTCCGATGTCAATTTGGTTTAGTTCTGACAGTCTTTTTGTTCAATAATAATTATGACATGATTTTTGTGTCAATAATAAAATGGGGTTTTTCATTTTGGACCTTTAAAAGCACAAAAACTGCGTATTTTCCTTCCAAGTACTATCGACATAATAATCTTATATATAAAATTCTCGTGTCACAATGTTAGTCTGCATACTCCTCCGAAACGGGTGGACCGATTCTCATGAAATTTTCTGTGCATATCGGGTAAGTCTGAGAATCGGCCAACATCTATTTTTCATATTTAGGTACCACGGGCGAAGCCGGGGCGGGCCGCTAGTTTTATTTATAAAATCGACAGTACCTGGCCATGCAAGTCGGACTCGCGCACGAAGGATTCCGTACTATGGAGTCCCTTAATATTTTTTTTAGTTTTTGTTGTTATAGCGGCAACGGAAATACATAATTTGTGAAAATTTGAGCTTTCTAGCTATCATGGTTTACGAGATACAGTCTGGAGACAGACAGACAATCAAGTCTCAGTAATAGGGTCCCGTTTTAACCTTATTTATTTACTCTTTATTTTAAAACAGATTAAAATAAGAGTAAAACAAAACCATTCAAAATGTACAAATGGCGGCCTTGTCTTTCAAAGCCATCTCTGCCAGGCAACCTTTCGGTACGGAACCCTAAAATGCACTAAAAATCAAGTCTCTTCTGCTCGTAGTGCGCTAATTAAATTTAAATGTAGAATATTTTAGTGTCTTAAAACTTGATCATTAGCGAAAAAAATATCATATTATTTCTAAGGAAAAATTTGAAAATGAACAATAAAAGTACTGGAATCCAGTTGTAAGTGCCTATTAATAATTAATATAATTAAGTGCTACGAATTGTTTTTTATACTTTAAAAAAATTGTCTGCGTTATACTATTTTTTATAATTAATAATTTTATATACCCCGGTCAAATTAGATATTTGAAATAACAATAATTCCAAAGCTCAATTCTTGTAAAGCGCTGACAAATAAAGTTTTGAAATCCAATCGATCGAATGTGTGCTACAGAAGATCTAAAAGATTTGAGTTTTTTTTTTGTCCTTGAAATTTATAAAAAAAACTCTAAGAGCGTATACGCACTATGCGGGTAGCCGCACTGTGCGGTCTGCGGTAGCCGCATCGCAGTGCGCATAGAAATGAATATTACGTACATAATTGTGCTTGTGGTCAGCCGGACGGCTACCCGCATAGTGCGTATACGCTCTAAGAGTCACATACATTTTATTGACGGCCAATATCACTAAATTTTGTCTTTCCGGGAACGGCGGTCTTATCGCTTAGTGGCGATATCTTCCAGACAACTAGATTTTGGTTATAATTTTTATGTCTAATTTGACCGGACTACTTGATATATCATGTGTGCGCTTAACATACTTTTAACTTAATTTTTAAAGTTATTTGTGCGAATACAAGCAATAAAATATGGCCTTGCGTGTGCTAAGTTTTCTTTGTTAATGTTATTTTAGCAATGTACTTTCTATAGTGATATATTTGTGATGTGCCAATTATTTTAATTGTGTAATATTTTTATTATTGTATAATATTAATTTTAGGTGACAACCCTGAAAACATTGTTGTATATAGCATTCATTGAAATTAGCACCTTATTTCGTGGCAGTAATGTTCAAATTTGTACACGCTCATTAGAATATATTTGCTTTTTTACCGTTTTTCATAAATACAGGGAGATCGCTGTAAAGTGATCGAAACGTACTTCTTCATTCTTATATATAATTTTATTATTATTATTTGTATTGGGAATTATGCTCATTCTGTCGATTTTTAAATGTATTTGTGTAGTTTAATTTAAAAATAATAATAATTCATTTATTCAACCAATTATAAAAACTCATTTGTGTTAATAACAATTGTTTTGTTAGTTCAATTTAGTTGTATTGCCATTTTTACGGAATTTTTTTACGTTTTTACTTTTCATATTAAAAAAAAGACGTGTGGCACTCGGGGACTGCCGCGGTAAAGCTATTGCATCGCTTGCTATGTCTTCAAGCCACACCTCCGCCCGTCGGAGTGGGGAGCGTGAGGTTTTTTCGTAACGGAATTTCTGGATTCGGTCCCCGCGCTCAAGGCCCGCGATAGAAGCTATGCAATAGCTTAAAAACTGACTTCTAGTCCTGTTCTGCCGCGTCTTTCCCGGTTTATTCGGGTTCGTCACCGGAAAGTGCGGCAAATACCACAAACGCGCATCGCCCTCACACTTCGCGTCATACCGCTCGCTGACAAGGCGATTTATCTGCGCCGTATCCACCAGCGTTACAGACGATTCAAACGCCATCACGGCGCGTTCGTCTAGCTCGCTTGGCTTTACTCGCATTGAGATTCCTAGCGCGTCGATACTAAAGTGCGTTTCTATCATATTCTGGAACTGCTCGCTAGCGCCCGGACTCGGCTGAAAACTACTCTCGACGGGTCCACGTCACGCTTTCACAGGGGGCCACTCCAAGACCCCTGCGGACTGTTAGGTAGTGACAACCTCACCCCGCTATCACCAGCGGGACGCACTAACACACTAACACACCCACACTCACGCACACACGTGTAGGCACACAACCCTTCCCCCCCCGCCCGGAAGCGGGGAGGGACGCTAGGACGTCAGTTAGGAGGTTAGGATGTCCGCTACGATGGAGGACATAGACGTGAAAGCCCTTATGGCTTAGTTAGGGAGAACCCGGAGTACTGACCGACCGACCGGAATACTGCGCGCCTTTAAAGCATGCAGTACCGCCGGGGCTCAAAACCTTGCCGCGCCCGTTGCGCAACCGCAGAGGGACTCCTGAGTCCCCACCGCTGTCCCCAGTGGCAGTCGAAGCGGGGTTCGAAGCCCCGACCGTTATGGAGTGCGAGAGCGCTCCTGAGTCATCAATAGCTTCAGAGGCGTAGTCCTCAGATTCGTCCGACGGTTTCGAAACCGTCAGCAATAAAAAGAAACGCAAATTAAAAAACTCTGCGCCGCCCGCTAAACGGAACGCGACCGTTCGCGATTCCTCGCGCGCCGAGCCTAGCCGTGCGCCCCCCGCCCCTCAGGCACCCGAAGGCCCGACCACGGGCAACGCCGCGACGCGTAAACCGCCTTCCCCTCCCCCCGTTTACGTGAGGGATAAGTCAGCGTGGCTGAAAATCTCAGCCTACTTAGATAATGAAGGTATCCCCTTCAAAGCTCGCCCAACTAAGGACAATATTCGTGTCCAATTGCTAACTTCAACCCACCACAGGATTTTCACGGCCTATCTAAGAGCCGAAAACATAGGCGGTCATTCTTTCCCCCTTCCGGAGGAACGCTCCTTAAGAGCTGTCATCAAAGGGATCCCTAAGCCAAGGTTGGGAAACCTTGGCTTCCCTGTCCTGTGGCTGGCTTGTCCAAGAGTGCTTCCGGATGCACAATCGTATTAGCAAAGTAGCATACGACATGGTCCTCGCGGTCCTTGATCGTAATTCGTACCCCGAAGGGGAAAGACATATTCAAAATGCGGCAATGCTGCAAACTTTCAGGGCTCAAGATGGAAACACAGTTACATCAGACAGTGTCATCGCTGTCAACTTTACGGGCACTCTGCTCGAAACTGCTTTTCGCGGCCTTGCTGCGTCAAGTGTTTAGGCGACCACGGCACGGAGGATTGCATGAGGTCCAAGGATTTGCCTAATGAGGATCCACCGTCCTGTGTACTATGCGAGACTTCGGGTAACCCCGCGAACTACCGGGGTTGCCCGAAGGCTCCCAAACACAGGGCGGGGGGTCGCCAGAAGGCGAACAAACCTCGCGGAATCGCCCGCGCCGGGGTTCAACCCCCTCAACCAAAGCCGGCCTTTATACCGGCTCCACCACCAAAGACGAACGCTTGGACGAAACCTCCGTCACTAGTGACGCAGGTCCAGTCGAGCGTGGCGGTGCCGCCTTCAGCGGCTCCCGCCATACAAGCTGCACCGAAGCCTTCAGCCAAGGTGCACTCATCCGAATTGGTCTCGCTTAACGAGACCCTAGCACACATTGCCTTCATTAAGAACTATGTTCAAAACCTGTAAACGTGTAACGTAAACTCATTTTTCAAGTCTATTAATGCTTTCATTACTCCGTCCTTTAACTGCAAAAATCTTGTGATCATATTTGCGAGACTACTCCATCTAGTTTTACAGTCCAAAATGAGTTGCAAATTTTTGTCTTCATTGCCTAATTGCGAACTTAAATGATCTGTTCTTGTAGGTGAACTTTTAAAATACTTGACAATTTGTCGGACTTTATTGATTAAGTCCTTATAAACTATTAGAGGTGCATTTGTAGCATTTTCTGCAGCGACATCGACATCAAACCCGTCTCCATCATTTTCACTATTAGTTTCCGAATCGTCACTATCGTTGTGGTCTTGAGTCTCAGAGTAGTCAGAGAACAATGTGTCAGATGCAGGGTTTACATCAGAGCTATTGTTTTTTATATTGGAGTATTCGGAGTTAATATTTGATATGTAATTATTTTATTAAATTGTAAAAAATTATATTTTAAATAATAATTTTCAAACAATAAAATGAAGCAAGCATTGTAACATTTTAAAACAAACAACTATTCATATTATATTTCGTTTTATTCGGATAGTTATACTATCGGTATCCGGATATTTTTTTCGACGGATATCCGGATATTTTGGACCGCTGTCTATAAGTGTGACCGTGGATACTTCGTCTAACAATGCGTATATATCTATTTCTTCACCGCTCGCGCCTCTGACGGTGAACGGACACACTTTTAATAAAACCTTATTGAAGGCCGTCGTATTGTGAACCGATGCGGTATGTACGGCCACATCTTCCCTTTTTTCCGTGTCGCATTCGCTATTCCTATTCTCTTTTAGGTGTAATAACGCATGGTGACCCTCTCTGCATTCTTCAATGCCGCAGCGTTTCGCTTTACACCGGAATCGTCTATGTTTACTCTGTAGGCATTGGAAACATATATGTGTCTCTTTCGCCCACTCCTAACGTTTTTGAACCGGCATAGCTATTAAATTTTTACACGTGTTTGTTCTATGCCCCGCCCCGCAGCAAAAGCATACATCTTTTCCCTCCACCGCCGCGGTGGCGTATACCTTCATGGGCTTGCGTTCACTACTTTGAACTGTTTCGTTATATCGATTAATGTTTCGACCTCCTACAGCGAGGCCCGAGGACGCGAAAGTATGTCTTAAACTCCTATCAGCTTCTCGCATAAGAAAACGAGATAGCGTCGTGATTTCGGGTTCCGCGTAGTTACCGTTATCCTCCGCGTAGTCACACCAGCGCGATCGCATGTGCGGGCTTAATTTATCTATCCCAGTTCGCGCTAACATAGGATTTTGAAAATATCCCCTTTCGTCTAAACACGATATTATTGTTACGATATTCTGTAATTTTATTGCAAATTGATTAATCTCGTTGAGCGTGTTCCCTAATCGCGGTAGGCGCTTAATATCTTCTAACGCGTTATCTATAATGACCTCTGACCTCCCGAAACATTGTTCTAACGTTTTTAATATTACGTCCGGATTATTTACCGTAAATAATAACGCGGACACGGCTTGCCTAGCTTCCCTTTTTAAACATGACCTAAAACGTGCGATGTTTTCGCTCGCAGTGAATTTATACTGCGCGTTCGTTTCTACGAAAGCTGCTTTAAACGGTAACCATTCGCCCGGGGCTCCGTTAAAACATGGCAACTCCGTGTTGCTCGCATTCTGAAGCAGGTCCGTTATTTATAAAAGTTTTTGGCATGCCTCTTTTAGACACCTCGTCACTATTATCACCGAACTTCCGGTGATATATTTTTCCCCGTTCATGCTTCTAGTTATTTCTTCGAATGGTCGAAGTATTTGGCACAATTGTGCTATATGCACCAGTCCAGTCTTCTGAAGTGATGACGGGTAGAGATCAATCGAAAGCGAAACCCATGGTTGAGCGGATGGCTTCTTCCAACTCTATAAAGCGTTTCAGCATTAAATAGGTGGAATTCCACCGAGTTTCTACTGATTGAATTCGTTTCTTAGGGTCTTGTTCCTGTTGGATTTGGATTTTCTGAAGTCTTTCTGAAGAAAGGTTACTTTTTTTTACATGCGCTATTATGCGTTTCACCTTATCAATTGCCAGTTTCGTAAGATCTTTCAATGCATAGTCGACTACAAGATTGAGGCTGTGTGCGTAGCAGCCAAAATACTTCCACTTCAACCCTTTGACAGCTTTCACAATGTTAGAAGCATTGTCGGTTATCATAAAATTTACCTTTTCTTTGAGGCCATACTTTCCGGTCAATGCCCCAACTTCGGCAGCGATGTTTTCAGCTGTGTGGTGACTGGGGAACTGGCAACATCCAATCAAAGTCGATTTAAATTCCAGATCTTCCGTTAAGTCGTGGCCAGTAAGGGCTATATAACTCTCATTTGTTCTTGACGACCACATATCTGTTGTCAGACATATACTGGTAACTGACGCAAGCTCATGTCGTCATGACATTTTGTATATGTCTCCTGTAATATGGAATTAGAGAGGGTCTTCCGTGTGGGCAGCTTGTAACCGGGTATCCATCGGCAGAATTTTCTAAACGCCCTTTCTTCCACAATTGAAAATGGATGGAAGCTGTCTGTTCACATAACAATCCGCATCTATTAATTTCTTTTGCTCGTTACTAATTTTTTTGTTGTTTATGTAAGTGTCCATGACTCGCTGCTTTTTCGCATTTCACTTGGGCCAGGGACCACTAGATTGGCGCTCGATGATGATGTGCTAGCAACGGACACATTACCTGATGAAACAATTGCACTAAACTAGCATTGTGAGTCGTATTTTGCTCGCCAACACTCGAAAATGAAGAAAAAATTGCAATGTTTTCGTTTTAGGTGGCTTGATTTTTACGCAAGTTTATCTTTACAAACATTATACAAACGGCTTTTCCGCTGCTGTCCTTTTCAAAGTGGTTTCACAATTCACTTCTTGCCGCCATTTTTCACAAAATGAACTAAGCCGAGCCAGTTCAATAATAAATAAACAACAACAACACAACTGCTTGAAGCGGTACGGCCGCCCTTAGACTCGATTTTGACTTTAGACACACACTTTTAGACACAGTTATCAAAGATCGGTGACAATACAATAATTTCGAAATATTAAAGCGTGTTTTTTTATTATATTTATGTAGTCTGTGCCTTTTTTATCTGTGACATCTAACGAAATGTCATTCGAACTGTGATATCTCAATTTTATACTTATATATGTATTATGAATTGATACAAACAAGGCTATGGTAAAAAGAATCTATGATTTCATGCCACGTTTTGCTTCTTAGCCGTACGTTACACTATTTTTTTTTGTACATAGTTTTATGTTTTATGCTTTAGATATAAGACCTCTATGGTACTAAATTTTCGTTTCCGCCAAGAAGCTTATATCTAATACTGTTAGCGGTGGGCGCTCTCAAGTGGACTGTAGTAAATAATACGAGCAATTTCTTCAATACTGAGGACCCGGGGTGCCAATGCCGGAGCGGAGTTTACTGCTGGATTTCCTTGTAGCGAATGGTCGTACGAAACAGGTTTTATCGTGCTATTTATACAAAATGCGTTATCCCCTCCGCTCCGACTGGCCACGCCCCTTTCCTCACCCTTTATTTTCATTCTCTTTATTTTTACATAATTTTACATTTTCTATGTTTTCATTACATTCATTATTACATTATTAATTAATTCTATATCCATAACATATCCCGCCAACGCCCCGTTTAGACTGCGCGCACGATTTTCCCGAAATTTACTTTTATACTACCCCGTAGCAGCAAGGGTCTTCACACACGCGGCCTCCGTTAGGAGGCTGCGTGGGGGATGCTGTTCAGGACGATTCGTCCTCTGCAGCAGGTGTCTGGCGCCGCCCGCTAATACGGGCGGGTTACTGGGAGGACGAATCGCCCTGTTTGGGAATAAAAATATTTGTAGATTGGGGCACAGTATAGGAGACTGTGCCCGACTTTGTTAATTTGGCCCGTTTCGTTTTATGCGTTGACTCAACCGACCTGTGTTTAGTTTTACGAGCCCGGCTTAAACTTGTGTTTAAGCCAGGGACGAACAGGGAACCCGGGAGCGACACAGAACCGAATGGTGAGGTAGGAGGCGTCAATTGCGCGTGGGAGTGGACGGTGGAGTGGCTGGGTACGTTGTGTACCGACTGTGTAGGAATTATGCAGGGTGAGGCGACAGACGGCGCGATAGAGTGCGCCGTCGCAGGCAGGGCTTGCGTGGGTGGGGGCGTCGTTTGGGATTGCGCTATTTGCGCGTGGGAGTAGGTTTGGTAGGAGGGAATAGTAAGGGGCGCACAGAGTGCGTCCGCGGTAGGTGGCGCTGGAAGCGCGGTATGAGGCGCCGGCATTGTTTGCAATGCCGGTGGTGAGGACGGCGTGTTCGCCTTAGGAGAGGGGGTTGGTAGTAGGTCGCGCGGATGTGGACGACGCGACCCGGGAATGGCGCGGTGCGGAGCAATCTCTCGGAGATGATCATGAGAGGAAGCGTCCGCCCGCGAGAACATATTTTGGGAGAGACGAAGGATAAACTCATCCAGCGTTTCTACACCGAGGCCACGTCCGTCGCCTTTTAGTATATGCCCGCGCGTATACTAACTGAGTTGTGCCCGTGTCCTTTTGTTTCCTTGTGCGTACTACGCGTCTTTTGTGTATTAAAGTCAGTGTTAGTCGCCCCACTGGAGTTCGCCCGTGCTCGTTGAAGCCCAGGTACGTTCCGCAGCACCGACTGCCGTTTGACGGTGAAAGCCGAAGAATGGAGAGGGCGGTGATGCGGCCGTAACTGTTGAGACAGCACAGACGGACGCCCCAGTGCTTCGCCGAAGCACATGACCATAAAGGCCCTTCTCAGGGCCACACGGAGGCCGCGGCAGTATGCACGCGACTCCCGCGCGATCCGCGCGACCATCGCGCCCGCGTTACGTTATACGCCACGACCGCTATGGAGCAGTCCGGTCGAGCTCCGCTCCCGGACGCCCCTCCCACCCGTTCTGGCAACCCGCCCCGCTATGGGAAACACCCAGGCCCGCCGCCGCCGCCGAGGAAGAGTCCGACGCGAATCAGGTCGTATCACCACGTACCGCATATCTACTACCCCGTCCCCCGCTGCAGGTGTATAAATATACTGCGGGGAACGGTTTGTGCGCGCAGTCACGGACGTGATGCTGTCGGGTAAAGAAACATTACATATTCTCAATATTACATAATCATTTCACTACAAACATTAAATATTAACATCTACAATAATAAATAATTCAAAGAAAGACAAAACATTATCATATAGGTACTCAAAACAACACACAAACATTTCAATTTAAAGACATCTACAATATTCAATGAACAAACATAAACATTTACTTATTACTAAAGACATAAACATTTTAAATTCCAAAGTAAAATAATTCTTCAGTCATAATCCTTCATGGATTTTCTTATCTAACAATTTAACAAACATCTTACATATAAGTTCGCTATTCTATTCTCGGTTATAAAATAATCCTTCAGGCATAAGCCTTCAGGAGTTTACTCTACGTTAATACTAGACAGATTAAATACTTTACTTTCAAAATATATAAAACTTTACATTTAAAACTCAAACAAGACATAGACATTTTTTCATAGTAATAATAAATTAATAAGCCTTCGGGCGTAAGCCTTCAAGAGTTTAAACGTTATCCTATTCTATATTAATTAAACGAATTTTATACTTTACATTTACGTTTCGTCGTGCACAAATACACTGGAGATTTCAGTATGAACATTAACTTGTAACAAGAAAATATGACGTTGAATGACGCCTGTATGTTTTTTATCCCTTTCACACCTAACTTGGCAAGTTGGTGTGAAAGGGATAAAAAAACATACCGGTTTCCGCTCACAGGAAGATTTTCCTTATTTATCTATAAAACCTCTATCAGGCCACAGGTCTATTGAATAAGAAGCTAAACATAAGCCGGTATTGTAATATTTTATCTGTGTCATAATATAGTAAGCGATAAATAGAGAAGTAATATATACTACGTAGTTACTTGTGGTAGTCATTCCTTTCTGCGCGCCAAAAAAATTGAAAATGTAAAAAAAAGAAAAAAAAACAGTTCCTGCATGACTGCGTATTTTTTGTTCGTGTTCAATGTTATTTTTATTATTTTGTATAATATACAAAATACCAAAACTAGGTGTTTTATTTAATTACCAATTCCTCAACGTAAGGTATAATCCTAATATGTAATCCCTGCTATTCCTACTATGTATTACAAAAGTGAAGTACCAGCACAACAATCTTACAGTAAAATATCAAAGAAACTTTATAATGTACTACTGTTCTTATAAAACACTTTTTATTTACAACTAGCGGTCCGCCCCGGCTTCGCCCGTGGTACATATTTAAACAATTTAAACAACAATTTAAACAATTTATTTATAGTTCAGCATGGCGGTGTGGTCACAATCATTTGGAACTTCCCTTTTAAGTCATATAGACCTGTAGTAGGGAAGTTCCCTCTTCCTTACTGAAATATAGCTACATGCTAACATACATATTTACGTTTTCTCCACATAAAAACCATCCTCGTACTTCAAGGAATATAATAAAAAAAGAATTATCGAAATCGGTTCAGCCATTCTCGAGTTATGCGCTTACCAACACATTTTGCGATTCATTTTTATATATAAGATTTCTAAAGTACTATTCATCACAAGATACCCGAAACTAATTTAATTAAGGGCCGATTTTTCAATGCTTGGTTAAAACTTATCCGTCCAATAAAGTATTACACGATAATATTAAAATATCACGTAAACTGTCAAATACGGGCAATTAGGATACATTTTTAAAATGGTAGTTTTATACATTATTCTACGAATAAGTTTTAACCAAGGATTGAAAAATCAGCCCTAAGAGTCCAAGACTTTAGAAATTATAGAGGGGGGGGGGCACGACTTTAAAGGTACATATTAGAAAAATAATTCACCCTCACTGCATGTCTGGGGAGACCGCTTAAAGAGGGTTAATATTTTTATTGTATTTTTAAAATTGAGGTCTATATACCAAGTTACATGATAATCGGTTTATTTATTTATTTATTCGCTCATTAGCAGCTGTACATCGATGAAATTACATAAAAAATACACAAAAAATATAGAACATGATGGACAACCAATAAAAAATGAGCACTGCATGCACTATAAAAAATACGTTACAACACATTCAATACATTCCAAAATTATCAGTTAATAAATTATAAACAAGTACATACTTAACAATTAATTCAATTCAAATTATCCATCCTATCCTATTAATATTATAAATGTGAAAGTTTGTATGGATGTATGGATGTTTGTTACTCTTTCACGTAAAAACTACTGAACCGATTACAATGAAATTTAGCACACATATAGAGGGTAACTTGGATTAACACATAGGATAGTTTTTATCCCGGAAATCCCACGGGAACGGGAATTATGCGGGTTTTCCTTTGCAAACGCGGGCGAAGCCGCGGGCGGAAATCTAGTTGTTTATAAACGTAGAAGATATTGTGCTGTGACAGACGGACGGACGGACGGACCGGACGGACTGAACGATCTCATAAGGGTTCCTTGTTGGACTATGGAACCCTAAAAATTACACTTCTTTCATTTCATTATTGACAAAATCTATATTTTCGATTAACTCATCGTTGTAATCCATTTGATTGCAACAACTGAAATCTCGTTAAACTATGTCAAAACTCAACATGTACCCTTCATGAATATTTATTAAAATTACTTTTATAATAAGGTTATTACTATTTATTGAACAATTTAATGGCACATCTTATATATAAAATTCTCGTGTCACAATGTTAGTCTGCATACTCCTCCGAAACGGGTGGACCGATTCTCATGAAATTTTCTGTGCATATCGGGTAAGTCTGAGAATCGGCCAACATCTATTTTTCATATGTACCACGGGCGAAGCCGGGGCGGACCGCTAGTAATTAATAAAAATCATTATTATCAAATACAAATTTCCATAACAAATTACGTAAAATAATGAAGTTAATATTATCAACTGATTTGCAATTCAAATTGGAATATTTTTATGTTTCGTTATTTTAAAATTAAATCTATGGCCAGTTAATAGTTATTGTTTAAGATTAGATCAATGATAATCTCGAGATTTTATGTAGAATTTTGGTTTTGCAGCCTTTAAAATTATTTAATACTAGCTTTCCACCCGCAGCTTCGCCCGCGCAGTCAAAGCAAAACCCGCATAGTTCCCGCTCCCGTGGGATTTCCGGGATAAAGCCTATCCTATTTCCCGGGGTAAAAAGTAGCCTATGTCCATTCTCGGGTGTCAAAATATCTCTATACCAAATTTCATGCAAATTGATTCAGTAGTTTAGGCGTGATTGAGTAACAGACAGACAAACAGAGTTACTTTCGCATTTATAATATTAGTATGGATGGTTAATTAACTAACTACATTCAAGGAAAAATTCAGATAAAGAACATTGAGATTTGAGGTATTATTACTACGTATAGAGAGAACACCACGAACAAAATTGTGCGACAATCGCGGCAGTGCAGGGCGCGCGTGGGGCGGCTAGTAAGTCATAGATATAAGTATATATAGCAAGCATAATATATGTTTGAGACGCTTGGCTCTAACTCGTGTTACAAATAGTGTAGTAGCAATGCCCTCTCTAGTACGTAGTACATAGTAGCTCAATGATAAAGAACATAGGAAGATTTCGCCCGAACAGAATGTTATTCGATTTTCATACAAGACTTCAATCGCCCAATCTTGATTGAAACTAGCCGATTGCTCAAGAGATATATCAATATGAATATGCAGTAAGTATCTCTTATATATAAAAATGAATCGCAAAATGTGTTGGTAAGCGCATAACTCGAGAACGGCTGAACCGATTTCGATAATTCTTTTTTTATTATATTCCTTGAAGTACGAGGATGGTTCTTATGTAGAGAAAACGTAAACATGTCCACGGGCGAAGCCGGGGCGGACCGCTAGTTTATAATAATTATATTACAATGCGCGCCGCATGTACATGAATCCTACAGTCCTACTTGTACTAAAGCGAATGTTCGTGGATGAAATAAATATGTATGTTTGTTACTCTTTCACAAAAAAAACTACTGGATGGATTTAGATAAAACTTTACAGTAATCAGAATTACACAAGAGATATAGATATGCTTAGTTTTGCCGTGTGATCGTTCGCAGGTAAGTTCGCAGGTGAAACCGCGCGGCACAGCTAGAGGCTATCTCTATTCCATCCGAAAGGGCCTGAAACGGTTGTTCTTGAATCTGTGTTCCCGACAACAAACTGGGTCTGTGAACCTTCTAGGGAAGCACGATCCATTTACGCTATGATCTACGCTCAAGCCTCAAACTAATGCTCGCCTAGCCCCCATAGGCCATAACTAGCATTCCCTACCCATTCCGTGCGATAGGGGAACTTTGTTCGAACAAACAATTCTAATAAAACCAGTCTTACTAAGCTTCCGTCCGGTACGTGTGTATAATTTTAGGTAAAAAATTATGCATTTCATTATTGTTACATGTTTATTATATGTACAAGTAAAATGTTCTAGACATTCTGACAAACTGTTAGCCATTTAAATCTTTCGTATACCTCTCTTTCACTTAATAATGAAAACGTAATTACCTATTACCAAGGATAGTCCTTCAAATAGCATTTCTAATCTTCTTATATATAAAAATGAATCGCAAAATGTGTTGGTAAGCGCATAACTTGAGAACGGCTGAACCGATTTCGATAATTATTTTTTTATTACATTCCTTGAAGTACGAGGATGGTTCTTATGTAGAGAAAACGTAAATATGTACCACGGGCGAAGCCGGGGCGGACCGCTAGTAAGTAATATAGACAAGTCATAAAAATTGTAACATTTCATGCAGACGAAATAATTAATCGCAAATAAGTAATATACATATAATACTTTATACTATAGTATAATCAAATATTAAAATTAAAAACCATATTTGCCGTTTACACCATATTTTTTATTTATAGTTGTTTTATTTGTATTGAATAAGTAATCCTTGAGCGTGTGTTAATAATATATGAACAAAGATATTGCGAGGTCGTTAATCATTTAATAACTGATGCCGTATTCATGCTAATGGATTCCAATATAACCATTTTTGTATAAAAGTTGAGCAATGTGTCTAACCTAGAAGATGTATTCGTACAAAGCTTCGATTATGTTAAAACTTTATTCAATTTATAAATTACCAGCTGACCCCGTGAACTTCGAACCGCGACATTCTTTTTATTATTCTGTTAGATACCTGTAATTTTATTTTTATGAAGATATGCAGTAGCTTCCAAACAGTATGCACCTTCCAATGTTGTGTTTTTAGCAAAATGAGGAAGGATTCACTAAATTTATTTATGCGAAAGTTTGTGAGGATGTGTGTGTGTTTGTTTCTCTTTCACGCAAATACTTCTGAACCGATTAGGTACAATGAAAATTAGCACACATAACTTAACTCGGATTAACACATAGGATAGGTTTTATCCCGGAAATCCACGGGAACGGGAACTATGCGGGTTTCCTTTGAAAACGCGGGCGAAGCCGCGGGTGAAAAGCTAGTAATTATATGTAAGTATATTTTTATTATTGTTTGGTTTATTTTAGAAAAATTGATTTGGTAGTTAAGTCAAGCCATAATGATATGATCAGATTTTTTTTTTACTACCTAATTAGCTACTATCTGCGCTATATCTTTATTGTATACTAGCTGCTCCGCGCGGTTTCACCCCCGTGGCTCCACCCCTATTGGTCGTAGCGTGATGATATATAGCCTATAACCTTCCTCGATAAATGGGCTATCTAACACCGAAAGAATTTTTCAAATCGGACCAGTAGTTCCTGAGATTAGCGCGTTCAAACAAACAAACAAACAAATTCTTCAGCTTTATAATACACTAGCGACCCGCCCCGGCTTCGCACGGGTGCAATGCTGATACTAAATACACTACAGAAAAATTGTGAACGTTGTAAGTATAGGTATAAAAAAATACAGCGGCCCGCTCCGGCCTCCGGCATCGCACGGGTATAAAATACATAGCCGGGCGGCCGCAAACGCTACGTCCTGCAATTTTTAAATCTGTAATATCTTCGAAAATATTCACTTAAATCATACGGTGTAAAGGGCCATATAGATCTATATTAAATGAACAATGTATCCATGGTATTTAATTGGTTAAGGATTAATGCTGTATTGGTTAAAATCGCTTCGAAAATTAGCCATTATTTGTCGTAAAAAGTAAATGACAAAAAAAAGTTATTGTGGGTTATCCATAAGAGATAAACATATACCATCGCGGACTTTTCTGTAGACCCTTTCAATGTGTATAATACTTAGTACATCATTTTGATAAAACTCGTAGGGTTTCAGCCTGCGTTTGCAATGTAAGCGGAATAAATGTAATTTTTTACGACATCACATTAGAAATCTCAAAAATAACAGTACTTCTCCACTACTTAATGGATCTTATTATACATATAAACCTTCCTCTTGAATCACTCTATCTATTAAAAAAAACCGCATCAAAATCCGTTGCGTAGTTTCAAAGATTTAAGCGTACAAAGGGACATAGGGACATAGGGACAGGGAAAGCGACTTTGTTTTATACTATGTAGTGATATTAAGTATAGATTAGTATAGATTGGAAATTGTATAATATATCATCACGCTAAGACCAACAGGAGCGGAGCAATGCGGGTGCAACCGCGGAGCACGGCTAGTGATAAAATAAAGTCATAGACAGCGACTGCTTTAATTCCTATAAACATAGTTAGCTAAAGTAAACATCATGTCAGTTATAAGTTTATTAAAGAGTAAAAAATAAATAACTAGCTGGATCCATATTGCCTAACTCTATACCGAAATTTTTACAAACTGTTTCATTTGATAGCTTTAAAGAAAAATTGATATTTGTATATGATAAATTTGATTACCTTGGATTACTTTGTAGACCAAGATTTAAAAAAGAGTAGGTAACTATTATTATAGATTCATTTAATTCAAACTTTGTCATCTCGCTGCTCGATGCTTGATGTTCGCTGCTCGCTGCCCCGTCCGATTAGGGCCCTTCTGGCCTCCTCCACTCAAGCGACAGCTCAAGCCGAGGTTCGTGGTCCCCGTGGCGGGGGGACGCCCTTGCGCACGTCGCTACCAGGGTGAACCTTCAGTTCACCCCCGCGTCCGCGTTAAAATGTAGAAGCCCTTCTGGCTAACATTGAGAGACACCACACAAAAAAAAAAGCTGCTCGCTGCACCGAGAAGTATAATATGTACATACCTTAACTGAAACTTAAAAGTTTCATCTGGTTCAGATAATAAATCACAAATTAAATAAATTAAATAAGTTATATTTTCAACTCAAACCAATGTAACTATAAATACTTTTACAAGTAGATATAAATTTTTAAACTTACTCTCATTCACAACGCGCGTTTGGTGTTTGCGCAAGCTCATACAATCTGAAATGTTTGTTACCTACTAAAAAATGAATGTAGGTAACATTGCATTTAATTCATTATATAATAATTGACAAAAACACGATAATTTAGAAACTTTGCTATCAACTTGCATGGGCATTCACTAATAAATTACAAAATAAGTAGCGGGGAAAAGGTCATAAGTCACCGTCATACAGTATCAGTAATAGTTAATTCATAGCCGTACTTACGAACGCATCAAATTTTACGGCCTTCCGCGTTTGTGCCAATGTTCATTAAGAAAAAAAAAATAAGTAGCTGTCAGAAGCCGCGGTAATTGATTTTTAAAATGTAAATCGAGTGTTTGCGCGCGAAAAGTAAACATTCGAAATTGCGTTACAGATTAAATAAAAAAATTGACCAAGGAGGTTTAGTGGATAAGGTTGTGTTAAATTAAACATGAAGATTATTATTGGATTACTTGTGGTAAGTTATTTGAAATAAAAGTTTAATAATAATTTAGTTAAGGCACTTTAAATGTAAAAATATTATATCAGATAAAATATGAATTATTTTGAGATAAGGAGTATAAAATTATATGCTGGTTTATATAAAAGATCACATTGTACCTACTTGAATTATGAACAAGTGGGTTCCTTCTATTTATTTATTTCGACATTAGCAAGGAAGCGCAAGGAAATCAAAACGTGCTTCCCTTGATCACAGAGTCTTGAAAGTTGAAACTTAGTAAAAACTAAAAACATTTTACTAAAAAGAAACATCATCAAAGTCAAAGGAAAAATTGCTAAAAGTGTAATTATTAAGAGTTTTTCGAGCCCTCGGTCCGCGAGTCCGACTCGCACTTTGCCGATTTTATTTTTGTATGTAAATCACGAAGTCCACGGGGCATAATTTTTTAAAATTGTTTATGATGATAGACCAACATTAAGTTAAGATTACGTTTTATTTGAATATAATGTAGCATACTCTTTCAGAGGTCCTGTCTCAGAAAATCCACGAAGTAAACATTTTTGTAGTCAACGCGAGCGAAGATGCGGGCGGAAAGCAATAAAAAATGATTTACATAAAAATCTAACAAATTGAATCCATGTATTTACAATTTTATTAATAACTATGCTAAAATTTTAGGTGTTAATTGAATAGAATGAGTAGGTACTTTCAATTTTTCTCAATTCATGGCAAACTAAGAATATAAAACCAATAAATATTTGGCAATCAAATTTTAACATCGCTATGTTTCAAACAATAAAAGCATAGATAAAAGGCTAACTAGTTCTTTATTGTTGTAATATATTTTTACGATTTATGTATTTTTAAAAATATTGGCATTCTGCCAGAAGCGTAGCGAGCCTTGGCGGGGCCCCGTATAAAAATTTGTTTGGGGGCCCTTAGGGAAGGTAAAGATTTCTCACAAAAGAAAAAAAATGTTTGAATAAAATTAAAAGAAATATTTATTTATCATAATTATCTACCCTGTCACTTATTCCAAAATTTTTACAAACAATTCAAATTAAATATACACACAGGAGGCCTTTTATCATTTCTGAAAAAAAAAATTTGGGAAGTTTTTAGTAATTTTTGCTTACGCGCATTGGGGGCCCCCTTGGCGCGGGGGCCCCGTATAATTGATACGGCAGATACGGCAGATACGGCGGTAGCTACGCGCCTGCATTCTGCAGTCCTTATTATATAACTAGCTTCCGCCCACGACTTTGTACGTGCATCCCCGTTTTTCCCCGTTCCCGCAAGAATTTCGGGAAATCCTTTATTAGCTCTTCCCCCTCGGACGTAGAAGCATACAGACGTGTTCACGTACAAATAATCTAAATTATTTTAAAATTTTACACCAATTTAATTCACGCAAAATAATAGGAGTGCATAAGAGGCAAGGAGTTAAGTGAAGACTGCAAGTTCTTGGCGCCCTGGTACAAGCTCTGCGTCACGTAAGTCATCCCCACGATACTACACTGCATCAGCTATCACGACTGGATAACAGCTAATCCAATCCGCACTTATTATCACCCGTTCGCTCTGCGATCCTGGTAGCACAAACAAAAGGCAAGAAACAACGTCATTGCCCTCTCCACTTGCAAACCAAGAACGGTGCACCTAATTTGCTTGCCAATTATCCAATAAAAAATAGGCCACGCCTCTTACGTATCTGATTGCACAAATTACTTATGAATAGAAAATAAGCCTCCAATTAGAAACTGGAACAATACCAATAGATGCGCAGGCGCAGCCTAACGTTTATACCATTTCCAACTATTATTACTTTATAGTGCAAGAGCTAATTAATTACACTAGCATTGATTTGGATATAATATAGTCTAAGAGATGGTGATAAATATTATCTGAAATTGAATAATTTACAATAGTTGGAAATATATATTATATATATATATATATAAAGTTAAAATCTAAATAAATATAATAGTGCATAAATATGGACAAATCACTTTCGGATTCAGAAATCCATTTAATGGAACAAACAGATACAACTCCTACCAATAACTTTTTAATAAAACGAGGTAAAAGGAAAAGAGAAGCTGACCCCAATGAATTAACTGAATTAAGGGAAGAGATGAAAGCTATGATTTCTTCGGTGATGACAGCGCAAAAACAAGGCTTCGATAGTAACGCCGCTACATTGCAGGAAATTAAACAAGTTAACTCTAATATCGAAAATGCCTTGGCTTTTTTAACATCGCAAAATGAAGAAATGAAGAATAAAATAGAACTACTTGAAGGAAAGATTAAAGAAGATCGGAAATATATAACAATGTTGGAGGATAAAATTGAAAATATTCAACAAGATAGCAGGAAGTCAAACTTTGAAATTAAAAATGTGCCTTTAAAACCCAATGAAGCTAAAACGGATTTAGTAGACATGGTTCTATGCCTGTCTCGGACTATTGGATGTCAGATTAACAAGTCGGACCTAAAGGATGTTTATAGAGTACGCGCTAAAAAGGATACACCTAAAAACACTACAATAATAGTTGAGACCTCATCTACCATTTGTAAAAATGAAATGTTAAGATTGAGCAAGGCATTCAACATAAGGCAGAAAACGAAACTTTGTGCAAAGCACTTAGGCTTTACTTCGTCTGCCGATACTCCTATATACATATCAAGTCAGCTAACTGCCAAGGGAGCTCGTCTTCACTTTCTCGCGCGAGATTTGGTTAAACGTAAACTCTACAAGTACTGCTGGACAGCTTATGGGAAAGTTTATTTAAGAAAAGACGACAGCTCAAAAATTATATTAGTTAGAAATGAGGCACAAATCCAAGACATTTCACTCAAAGAAAAATGACTATGCCGCAACTTCCGCTATTCTTTAACATTCAGCTTGTTTTTATTATTAGTTAGTTTAAGTCTTGCCTTTATTGTAATAGTAACTTCCTACTCAACCAATCAAAACATTCAAACTTACACAATACAATTAACACACACACAAACAAACAAATATTATAAACTCATTAAGTACATTTCTAAACAAACTCTCTTGTATAAAATACATCTACATGCACAACATTTCTCTCAGTCTCCCTTTAATAGGTTATTAAATTATTATATTTTATATGTCATGTCTTTATTCAAATATACTAATATTCCCTGTACCAACATGTATACACCAACCTTTTATATTCTACAAGTATGGACAGAAATTTAGATACATTGCAAGATATAGATAATAGTGAAGCAGCTCGCGTCACACAGTGTGATGTTGAGCAACTATCCAAACATATAATCAAAGAAAAACATGACTTAACTATCATTTCTCAGAATATTAGAAGCGTATACAGCAATTGTAACGACCTTTATATTACACTTACTCAACTGAAATGTACAGCAGATATATTGATTCTCACTGAATGTAGACTTACACCAAACAAACCTATACCTAAATTACAAGATTATGTTTCACATGCAACCACGAATCATATCAATCAAAATGACGGTGTAGTGACTTATATAAGAGATTCTTTACATGCTACAGTAAAAGAGATAAAATTAGATCAAGCTTCTTGTCTACAAATAGAATCGAACAACTACACAATCCTAGGAATTTATCGCTCACCATCTAATACTAACGCAGACAAATTTATAAACTCTTTAGATAGTCAATTAACCTCTAATAAATCTATTAAAAACACTATCATAACTGGAGATATTAATATAAACATACTGGCCAAACCAAATGAAAATAATAATGAAAAGAATAATAGAATACGGTACTTAAATATGTTGACAATGCAAGGATTTTTAATCGGGCACACAATACCTACTCGCGAATCTAGCTGTCTTGATCATTTTATGTTAAATATTGAACGAAACAAAACCTGTGCCCACATAATTATTCTTAATACGTCTATAACCGACCACCTGATGATATTTCTACACCTAACTAAAATTTCATATAATAACTGTCCTAAAACTCTAACAAAAATAAACTTTGATAAAGCTCTTATCGATCTTGCAAATATTAATATCTCAGAATTATTACACTGTGATGACCCTTGTTTACTGACTGATCATTTGATTAAAAAACTTACAACCATCATAAAAGAAAATACAGTGACAACGACTATCTCAAAACAAAAACAAATAATTAAACCATGGATTACAGCAGGTATTTTACGCTGTATAAGAAATAGAAATAAAATGCAAAAGAAACTAAAAATGGATCCACATAACGAAATACTGAATATTACTTATAAAAGATACCGCAACCATTGTAACAAACTTATAAAAAAACTGAAACGCAATTACGAAAGACAAAATTTAGAAAAATCAACTAAAAATACAAAAAATCTTTGGAAAAACATAAACAAAATTACAAATTTAAAACAGGGAAAGTCAGACAACACAACATTATTAAAAATTAAGAACACACCCATAGAATCAGTAAATTATGTAAACGCTTACCTAGCTAATGTTGGGAATAAACTGGCGGACGAAATAGGAAAATCTAACAGAGGTTTAAATACGCTTGATGAAGAAGATTCAAATTTAACCTCACTTTGTTTACTGGATACAGATGTTGATGAGGTTCATAAAGTTATATCCAATTTAAAAGATGACAGTGCTCCCGGATGGGATGGTATCTCATCGAAATTTCTAAAATTAGCTGTAGTAGAACTGGCTCCTATCATTTGTCATTTAGCAAACCTATGCTTTCAGCAAGGTGTCTTTCCTAAACCACTGAAACGATCGATCATTACACCAATATATAAGAGCGGCAGCAAAAGTGATCTCAATAACTACAGACCAATTTCTGTCTTACCCTGTATTTCGAAGGTCCTAGAAAAACTATTAAATGTCAGATTACTAAACTATCTTAACAAATTTAACATACTAGCAAACAACCAATATGGTTTTAGACCTGGAAGATGCACAGAAGATGCCATTACTGCCTTAAGCACACAAATAGTTGACAAATTAGACGTAAAAGACAAATGCCTTACTGTCTTCCTTGATCTCAAGAAGGCATTTGACACAGTTTCGGTTCATTTACTTATAAATAAATTAGAAAAGATAGGTATTAGAGGAACGTCATTAAAATTATTTAAAGACTACCTACAAAATCGTTCACAAAGGATTAAAATTGGACAATACTGCAGCGATGACACAGATATAACTACTGGAGTTCCTCAGGGAAGTGTCTTGGGCCCTACTCTCTTTTTGGTTTACATAAACAGCCTCTGTAAACTAAAATTAGATGATGCAAAAATTTACGCATACGCTGATGACACCGCAGTAGTATTTTCGGAGAAATCATGGGATGCCGTTCGACACAAAGCTGAAGTAGGTCTATCAAAAATTGCTACGTGGCTACAATCTAATCTTCTCACCTTAAACGCATCCAAATCAAACTACATTTGCTTTTCAATAACTAATAAAACTCAACCTTCTAACAACTTTAGTATTCAAATCCACAATCAATGTAATCTCACTACATGCCATTGTCCTTACATAAACAGAGTCACCTCAGCGAAATATCTGGGAATACAAATTGATCAAAGACTGTCCTGGCATCCGCAAATAGATTTACTAACATCCAGAATTAGGAAGATAACTTGGACTTTTAAAACACTTCGCCATGTTGCTGATAAGGATTTGCTAAATAAAATATATGTTACACTAGCACAATCAATTTTAACCTACTGTATACCAGTGTGGGGCGGAGCCACAAAAACAAAACTTTTGGAAGTAGAACGTGCACAACGTGCTTTAATAAAGGTTATGCATTTTAAACCATACAAATATTCTACTGAACTCCTTTACTCCACCACGGGCCTACTATCTATACGCAAATTATATATTCTTGCAACTATCCTAAAAAAACACAAGACTATCACATATGACCCCAACATAACCAATCGTAGAAGAAGAGATATTATTCCGCTGTTTCATAAAACGAACACATCATTTAGTAAGCGTCAGTACAATAGACAGTCAGAAATTTTATATAAAAATGTAAATAAAATTTTAAACATATATGGAAATCGTTACAACGAATGTAAAAAACATACCTTAAAATGGCTTAAAGAAATTAGTTATACAGAAGCAGAAGACATTTTAAAAACATGTAATTAGTAGGGAGTAAAATGAAAATGTAAAATAAAATAAAAATCACATTTTTTAAATTCTTGTACATTACACAAACAAAAACATGCGAACACACATACACACATACATACACACAAACACGCACACACAAACACACACACACACACACCCAAACTCACACACACACACATACTCCAATCTACCAATTTTAGAGTATTTTTATGTTAACATTACCTTATTTTTTTAAGCTTTCTTTTAATTGTTAATGCCTAGTAATTGTTATGGAAGAGAAGCGCCTTCTAACACAAGTGAAATTTATCACTTAAATGAAGGCACTTACCTCCAACCCAAGATGAAAACTTGTTTAAAAGAAATAAACAATTTTTATTTTTTTATTTTATTATTTTTATAGTATGGATATATAGATATAGGAGTATAAGCTTTTCACATTCGTTTGTCCGTGCAATTTTCGTAAAAGGCGTATCTGCAGTGCTTCACAAATCTATACTTAATATTATAAAGATCAAGAGTTTGTTTGTTTGTTTGAACGCGCTAATTTCCATTGCCAGTAGGCTAATATAAATCGTAGAACAAAATATGTTATTGGTATTGATTTAGTGAAGCTGCTTACAAGAGGCGATCGCGATGTGGTAGTTTTCATCCACCCTGTATAGCTTACTGTGCTGCTAGCTGTGCTCTGCGATTTTACCCGCAGTGCTCTGCTCCTGTTCGTTCTAGCGAGATGACATATAGCCTTCCTCAATAAATGGGCTATCTAACACCGAAAGAATTTATCAAATCGGACCAGTAGTTCCCGATATTAGCGTTCAAACAAATAAACTCTTCAGCTTTATAATATTGGCATAGTTAACATAAATATATTTTACTAGCTTACCGCCCGCGGCTTCGCCCGATTTGACTAAAACCTAATAAATTATATACTAAAACCTTCCTCTTCAATCACTCTATCTATTAAAAAAAACCGCATCAAAATCCGTTGCGTAGTTTTAAAGATTTAAGCATACAAAGGGACATCTAGGGAAATAGGGATAGAGAAAGCGACTTTGTTTTATACTATGTAGTGATTAGGACTGACCGGTTGGCTTGGTTGGTAGTGGCCCTGCCTTCCAAGTCAGAAGTCGTGGGTTCGATTCCCACCCGGAGCAAATATTTGTGTGATGAACATAGATGTTTGCTCTGTGTCTGGGTGTTAATTATCTGTATAAGTATTTATTTAAAATTATATATGTATGTTTATCAGCCATCTGGTTTCCATAACACAAGCGAAAGCTTAGTACCTATAGCTATGGGATCAGATCGAGAGATGCCGTGTGTGAAAATTGTCCTGAAATATTTATTTATTTATTGATATTTATTTGTGATTTAGTTGTAACAGCCCTGACACTGGCAACATCGTTCTATATAAATTTTGCAACTCTGTAGCATGTACTTATAATTTTAACGCACTTCACATCAATAAGCAAGTGGCACTTAACACTTACAAAGGTCGGAATTTACGCAATCATTCTAAACTAAACTATGTAAGATACAAAAAACTTTTTTGTTAAAAGTATCACAAGTACATCCCGCGGCTTCACCCGCATGGTGAAAGGAAATTTCCTACCCTCGTTTCACTGTGTAAAAAAGCAGCCTATATGTACCTATATTCGTTACTCATTTTAGCCTCATGACTATTTCTGGCTACAAAAATCTAACAATAAAAAGCTGAAAAGTACGTTTTTAGGATGTCGAACCACAAAAGGGAAAACGGTTAACGGAGTCCTATTAGGTACACTTCGTTGTCCGTCTGTCTGTCTGTCCGGCAAGCCCATTTTTCTACAGAGCGCGTGGAGTTACGAGTTAAAATTTATACTGATTACTAACTAGATCTACTGTCCCTTGAAGGTGTGCAAAAAATTATACTTATAAGCCAACGCAATCAAAAGATTTACCCGTTTATGCTGCAAATTTCGACATAAAACATACTATGATACTACCCGTTGAAATTTTACAGATAAAGTAAAATTGTGAAAAGTATAGATAGTTGAAACTTATTTAAAAGAAACAGACTCGCACTTGTCCGTTATTTTTTGGGTTCGTTGAGGAGCAATTCAAGTTAAACCACGGAGCTCAGCTAGTTAGGGTTTCATACCGAAACGGTAAAACGGGACCCTATTACTGAGACTTCATTGTCTGTCTGTCTGTCTGTCTGTCTCCAGGCTGTATCTCATAAAACGTGATAGCTAGAAAGCTGAAATGATGTATTTCCGTTGCAACTATAACAACAAATACTAAAAATTAAAAACCGACTCGCACATGGCCGGCTTTTTATAATATTAGTACCGCACGACAAATCCACTTTCAAAATATGGATTTTTCTTAATTGACGACATTTCAAAATTTTAAGCAACTTATTTTTTTAATGAAAACAAGATCAATAATTATGATACATGTATTTTTTTCTTTTTCTAAATATTGAAGTTTTCATTCATTTTTTTAAGTTTTAAAATCATCTCATTCTAAAATGTCGTAAGCGACAAATGACGTCATGCATACGGAGGAATAAATTTTTTCCTTTGCCACATACCTTGTTTAAATAAAAAAAATAATCTTCACAATTTATCATTTTGGCACATTTGTCACTTTGATTCGTCAAGCTTTGTAAATATTGTTATTTGCTATTTGCTGATCCAAATTTAAAACAAAAGAAACTTATTCACAAGTACTAATGATGATGACTTGCATAAAGCAAGATTTGTCTGAAAATTTCTGGGAAACAAAATATAGTTAGGTACATACTATCCCAAAATGTTGGAAAGTGAAAACTTTAAAAAAATAAACAGTCTTTTATTTCAAGAAAATTATGAACACTTATTTCTCATCGTAAGAATTTCTTTCGCTATTCAAATATGAGTATAATTATATTGAAAAGGCAATCGGAAAACTTTGATAATAAATCAATAATGTTTTTCTATTCTTAGGTTTCTTAGGTTCTACGATACGCAATTGATTTCCTGTTTTTAGATGAATTTATTCATAAAGCAAGTGTTTCTCATAATCATATACTTAATATTACTAGCCGTCCGCCCCTGCTTCGCCCGTGGTAACTACATGTTTAAAATATCCTATCTCTCAAGTTGGATCGAACTGCACATGGTGTGCGAATTTTATTATAATCGGTTAAGTGGTTTAGGAGTCCATTGAGGACAAACATTGGGACACGAGATTTATATATATTAAGATGAATAATTGTACCTAGGTATACACTAGGTATATGTAAAACTAGCTTTCCGCTTGCGGCTTCGCCCGCTTTCTTTAAAACCTAATAAATTGTATACCTACTTATGCGGCGATTACACCTAACGAGTACAGTGGCGAGTCAGTGTCCTCGGCCGAGTGCTCGGTTGGTATAAACACTTCAACGAGTGCTCGGCCGAGTACTCGGCCGAGAAGAGCGGCGAGACAGTCACTAGAATCCCAATTTGTTTACTCGGCCGAGTACCCACTCGCTATCCCGCTCGGCAGGTATAAACACGCACTCGTCGCGTCACTCGGCCACTCGCCACTCGTTCGTTTCGTCATTGTATTTTTTCAAAGAATTATTATTTTTATTTATTATTTCTAATAAATCCCACAATTCGTTAATAATATCTGGTAACAGCCGATTTAAAACCCGTTTAAATTCTTTTTTTTTCGATCCATTGCAGACGTCCGCGTCGTGATCAAAACTGAACTGACTCGCCACTAGTGAAATACGTGTAAACACCCACTCGGTTCGGCAACTGTCTCGGCCGAGAGCGTATTTACTGACTCGCCACTGTACTCGTTAGGTGTAATCAGCGCATTACTGATACGGGATACCTTCCTCAATCCTCTTGAATCACACTATTAAAAAATGCATCTAAATCCGTTGTGTAGTCACAGAGGCCAGAGCAAAGAGTAATATCACAGTACTTATTACCATATTTAGGAAATAATATTGTAATACTGTCAACTGTGGTAATATAGTGTGTAGTTTTTAAGATCTAGGCATACATACCTACATACAGACAGTAGACAGTCGCAGGAAACGATATCACTACGTACAGACTAATAATAATATACTACCGACTACGTATACAACCTACAAGGTAGTGATATCGAACCAAACGTTCAGAATACATATTTCCTACTAGCTTCCGCCCGCGACTCCGTCCGCGCGGATGTCGGTCTTCGCGTGGATGGTTTATTTCTCCATTTTGAGTAACTCTGACAATGACATCTTATAAATATCTATTGGACCCAAATACGGCTAGGCCTATAATAATATATACGCAACGTGTTCGCGGTTCTACAGAACAACGTCTATGGATAAAACTGAAAAATTAGGATTAATTTTTTTTCTACGTATTCTTCCAGGATAAAAAGTATCCTATTTTACGCCCAGGATAATAAGGTATAATTATACCAAGTTTCATCGAAATCGAACCGCTAGTTTTCACGTGATGTCTTCACATACAGACAGATAGACAGACAAAAATTTTTTTAATCACATATTTGGGTTTGGTATCGAT
>CAJQZN010038465.1:0-22887 GCA_907164685.1 Colias eurytheme | reverse complement strand
CTCACCTCATTATTACACGTCTTGATCATCAACAGAGTCGGTTCATGGTGTTCCACTCTCACGTAGAAGGTGGTAAGTGAACATCCATGCTCCTCCGTGGTATAGAGCAGCACCGGCTGGTACATGGTGATGCGCACGGGCAGCCACGACCACAGCGTGAACAGCTGGAAATGTTCACCGTGCACTAGTATATGGGCTTTAGGGAATAGGCTCGACTAGACTACGACTAACTATAGGAACACTAGAATGGTAAAACTAAGGTTACTGATGATATTAAATGTAAGTAAACCAAAATTTTTAGCGATTGAATTTCAAAGTACTGGTAGAAAGTTTAAAGATTAACCAATATTTCAAACTATAGATGAAAGAAAACTTAATAAAAACATCAATAAAAACTTGTTAAATAAATCAAATAACACAGAAGAAGTACATTCAGAATTAGAAAATCTAATAGAATTAAATGATGACAATTTTAACAAAACTATAGTTCAAATAAACAACACGAAAAACGACGTCACAGAATTAGTTGCATCATTAGGGTGACTACGGTGCTGTGTGGTTTTGTGAACATCTACACTGTAGTATACAATTACTATGCTAATACAGACAAACAACATTGCATGCATGATCATTAGATATACGGAAAGGAGACATTTGGACCATACAACGTAAAGTGCAACACCTAGACGATATCATACTTTGTATAGAAGATGCATTATCCAAAATTACAGTTTTTACAAAGCATTAATATAACAACGTAAATAAAAATATACAGAGAACCTCCGTGTACGTCTAAATACGATACTCAAATAGCGAAACGCAAATATTAAAAAGTGCTGAGAAATGGTAAAAATGACTCCACTAAATTAATAAAACGCAAATAAAGAAAGAATGATCGGTCTAAGAGAAAATACCTAAATAACTATATTATAGGAGCTAGCAGTGAAATGGTTAATGGAATTTATGTAAATGTGTGCGTGTGTGGAGAATACGTGAGTTTTAGTCCTCTACCTCTATTACCCCGTGACTTGTGAGATACACGATTATTTGTTAATTATCTCTCTTCAAATACGTACAAGTAACAGAATAAAACAAAACAGATAAAACGAAAAACTTTGCTTAATAGTTACTAGTTAATAGTTTACAGTATATAAAATCATAACTACAAAAAATAAACTTTCAATACTACGAGACTCGGGAAAGTAATTAAGTACAAAATAAAAGTAAACAATTTAGTAATTTAGTAAAATTTTTCATTCATAGATTTTGTTAGACACGAGGCATGCATTATTTAATCAAGGCTTTGACTACTTCACATTCGAAACCTAATCGCTTTTCCATCTAATCCGACTAAATTTTGAAGAGAGATACCCAAAATTACACTATCCATAATTGCCACCACATCTACACCCGTAATTAGTGTATCTGATCAAACCTTCTGTCTGAGGTCAGAAGAATGCTGCTGTTGGTCGCTGAACACCGCGTTAGGGAATGGGAACCACAGGGCCAGGTGGGAGGATCGTGGACTCTGCAAACACCCTGACCGGTGATATATCGGAACACTACGGGCTCTTGTGGGAGGGAATTAACTAAAACATAACCTCTCGTGTCTCTATTGAGTGTAGATGTAGTGAATGAGCGTGAGATGATGGTTGTAAGATATGAACTCAAAACGGCGGTACACAACTGTGATGATTTACCAGGTTAAAATAATAATAGCTTACGTTCAATCACAACGTCGATAGCGTTAGAGCTTAACAAAATAAACGTAAAAATCGGGCTTTCATGCACAACGTTTATCCTTGGTGGATCAGATTTTATGAAACGACGATCCTAATTGAAATCAGTAAAACTAGCTTGATCGATCCCGCCGCGGTAATAAAACAAACATTAAGATAAATCAATATAATATTTCCGCAAAAATAAACAATACACGTAAACAATTACAGTGCAATAAAATCTGAACCAACCACCGCACACTTACCACAAAAAAAGACGGGTTGCACTCCGGGAGTGCCGGCAGAAGTGAAAACTTGATTATTAACGTTCAGCATGTTTGATATTTTGGAATGGTATCCGTCTTACGCTTTTTCGATCAGGTCACGTGTCCTGACGCGAGTTTAAGATTTTATACCCATTACAGAAAAAGTGCTCAACGCCGCTAAAGAAGTTTTCACTTCAAAAACGCAACTCAAATAAAAGTGAAAAAAATAAATCGAAGCGACCTCGTCGCGATGTCTGTAAGAAGCGTCGTCGAGCCGACATGGAAATAATAACACCTAAGTGGCAAGCGGTGCAACTAAACATCGACAATGTCGCACGTCTGCGGCTACAACTACGCCTTACTTCGCTGTGGTCTAGTATCTGCGACTTGATCGCTTGTATCGGATACACGCCCATCGACAGGGCGCGCGGGCCGGGCGAGTGCGAGCCCTAACGGGAAAATCGACACTGTTAGCATCACACGGAACAACATGCCGATCTATAATGTTAACAAATCACAAGCTGTACAGTATCGTTACACGCGGACCACACGAGACTCGGTCCAGTGCCGGTGTAAGGGCCACTGACACCCCGGGCGAAAATATTGTGGCGCCCACTTGAGTTGTTCTGAAGGTTTGCACCAGGAGAGGCAAGAGACTCCAACTTCAGACCTTGGCGCCCCCCAGAATTTGTCACCCTGGGCCATCGCCCCCCCTCGCCTCCCCCTAACGCCGGCACTGACTCGGTCGCATGCCAAGTGTCGCAAAAATCTGTCATACGAACGTCCAATAGTTAAACTTGAAACATATCGCAGTAAAACATCACATATAGACATTGAATAAAAACAAGAATATAAAACAAATCCATTCAAAGCCGATGAGAATGAACTTCGAATCGACGGTAGGCCGGCTGTGGGTGTACTCGTTCTGTCTGATGGTATACGTGTGTGTGATGATCACATCGATAGAACAAAACATAGAACGAAATCACATAAATATTTCGCTACACGGATCGGAACATAACATAAACGCGTGGACTCATGTAGGAGAGGGGACGGAGGAGCTATCTTACAAGAATTCAATAAGAATGGTACAATCATCGAATTTGTATTTGTTTTCGATGTAACTGAAGTTAGTCGTGTTAGAAACGCAACCGGATGATTTGTATGAGATATAAAAGCCAAAGCCACGCCTAATGCTTTCGTGTACAATACCATCTGTTTGCACGTTTCCTCAGACATTCTCTGCAAACCAAGTAAGTAAAATCATTTCTAGCACATTATTATAAATACAGTACCTTATGAACGACAATGTGCGCACAGTGTGACAGTTATTGACTAATCCTTGTAACAAATATACATTGTAGAAATATTTCTTTGAATTTATCGATAAATCACAATTATGCAATGCATTGCGACCTACATACACACCTACACACACAATCTAAGAAATCTAATCATGATAATATATTGTGATAGTATTCAATTGATAAGCTATACCTTTCTATTTCATAATCATTACTTAAGTTTTAGTCATATTTTTGACTCACTGATAAAAAGAAATATGTATAATTTTATCAAGAACTTTTTTGATCGTATTTTGTAACACTTTATTTACACACATACATTGGATAAAAATTTATAGAAATTTTTGGGTTTTTACACATATTATATGGAATTGATTCATAATTTAATAAAGCTATAATCTATTTCACATATTATCCCACACATTTCCAATATTCAGACCTTTTCAAGTATCACTTTAACCATCAACCCAAACTTCAGATATACTTGACATATTGACATAGGAAATTTGCAAATACATTTTTACCATCTTCTACACGAATTTCTTCTCCAATTAGATCAGCATACACACGTTCCTCATCAACTTGTACATCAATTTCACCATGCATACGCCTCACACCACTTACAGTACCAATTACATTACTCACACCTCCCACTCTTAACATCATCATCACAAAATCAATAGTTTCACCACCTTCTCCTTACCCACCCCACTTTTACTATTTTCCTTTCACTAATCACCACATCTATCATCACTAATACTACAGCTTTCATCACATTCATCCCCACTCTCATCAACATCATTACCACTTCCATCACCAACACTACAACTTTCATAACTTTTTTAACCATCATCTTTTTCACCACTTCAATAACCACTAATACTACAATTATCACCACTTTCATCCCCACTTTCATTATTAGTTTTATCATCAACTGTTCCATCTTCTATTTCACCACCAGTTTCATCATCAACTGTTCCATCTTCTATTTCATCACCAGTTTCATCACCAACTGTTCCATCTATTTCATCACCAGCTCTATCAAGTGTCCCATCATCACCATCACCCCGACCCCGTTACTCACCTCGCGTATAGTGAGCGTGTGCGACATCATCTGTATATTGACCTGCGACTGGCTGGTGGGCAGGTTGTCGGAGGAGCGCGAGCGCACGAGCCGCGACCCGGTGATCACCTGCTTCGACTTCAGCGTCATCTCCGTCTTGATGAACACGCGCGATATGTACTGCGAACTGTTAACGTCATGGGATTAGTAGGATAATTTAATTTTAAGAATATATTTTCTGAAATTACAATTGAATTAAATAATCGCCCCGTTTGATTAAGCTTTATACAAATTAAAAAAAAAATTGCTATCTTAATCCAAGCGCAATAAATCCAATCCTACTAATATTATAAATGCGAAAGTTTGTGAGGATGGATGTGTGTGTGTGTGTAAGTTTGGTATTCTTTCACGCAAATACTACTGAACCGATTACAGTGAAATTTAGCACATATATAGAGGGTAGCTTGGATTAAAACATAGGATATACAAGAAAAACCAAATAATTTTTCTTATAAAAAATATTTTCACAAGAAAAACAAATTCATTCAAAATCTAAATGCATATTTAATCAATTATCAGACAAACTCAATTCTATATTTTTCGTAGCAGAAAAATAAATATATTTTTTTTTATATATTAAACATCCTATCCCCATGACGTCATACCTCAAAGCCCGTATACTGAACGCGGTACGTAACAACTTGGTCGGCGAGGCTGGCATGTTCCTACAGAACTTATCGATCGCATGATCGACCCCGTTCTTGGTCGCCTCGGCGTGCCACTCCGAGCTCGGGTTCGTGCTGTGCTTCTGGAATAGAATGAGGATCGCGAGCGCTACCCTGTAGAACACCTGCAAGCGAAAATGGTTTAACGTAAATAAGCATTATTATATCAAGGGTGGAATGATAATTATTCTTGATGTATTTTTCAGTTTATTTAAGTATTGTTAGATTTGAAAATTATATTTAAAGGGAATACATGTAATTGAGCTGTAATGTGTAAGTCGATGGTATCAAAGGCTTCAATTAAAATCTGTTATATTTTAATTAAGATAACATGTTAATATTATAGAATCTATTCTGAATTTGAGCATTACTCTACTTTTAGCCTATTCTTAAAATACATAATTATTTCCAAGAGCCTTTTCCCCCATTAAAGATACACAAAACTATAGTAGAGCCATTTTAATAGGCAACATTTGACAGTTCAACAAAATTCAACAACGTAACCTAGTAACGACAACATAGAATAACATGATATTTCTTCCTGTTAGATCTGCACATTTGCTTAACTTTTTTCAATAACGATTACATATTTATAATAATAATGACCGATACAAGTAATTTTAAGATTTCATTTTACTGATAACCCATTCTAAACATAATAAACAATTTCTGAATTGAAGAACTGACGTCGCTACAATTTTGTGTCAATAAACCTTTTTTCTTTTTAAATACCAGAGATGTTACTCTAAAAATCGAGATCTGACATCTAGAATCGAATGCATTGATTACTTGTGAACAAAAATCATCATAAATTAATAAATTCGATTTACAAATGTTTCAAATCCGTATCGATTAATTCACTTTAATCGATGTTTTTAAGCAGGTTACCTCCCTTGGAAGATAAAATTGATAGACGTCAAATGTTGCCTATTAAATTGGCTCGACTATAAGTATTTTATTACAGTACAGATCACACAACCCACCTTGATCCCCTCATGAAAGAAGCAGTCCAACACCCTGACGAGATGCGGGAAAGGCAGGGCAGCTAATATCCACCACTGCCAGTCCGCGTAGATCCGCTCCGGGCCGATCGCGCCCGACAATCGCAAGAGGTGCTGCGCGGCCGACTTCTGCAACCAAGCGGCGGTGCTGTACGGAAACTTATACAGTCACTGCGTAGTATTTAGTCTATGGAGTTGGCTTTTGGCTATATGAAATTCGCTTTTGCTTTGCCATTTATGTATCGTAAATCAATGTGAAGACAGTATTTTGACTTCGAGCTGTGCTTTTATTTAAAAATTATATTACATCTGCAATAAGCTAACGCTAATCTATGTGCTCATGTTTAAACAAAACTATTACTTTTATGGACATTTCCAGCTAACCATGTGGATAATTTGCAAGTAACTTCTATCTTTCATATTTCTCTTACTTTAAATTAAAATCTATTTCTGATAATTCCGCAAATATTAACGCAACTGAATTCAATATATTCAAATTGATCGAACTAAAAAAAAAAAATGTGAGCCGTCATGGGACGCCTGGCAGATGTGAAACATCGTTCGGTTTACAAGTGAGCCTATAGATGTGTATAGCGTGGCGACCCGTCGCCATGGCAAGCGTCGCCACGTCAACAATTCGGTTTACAAGTGAGCCTATAGATGTTTCACATCAAAAACAATGTTGGTTTAATAAAAACATAGTATCCTGTATCACAAAGTAACAACCCTACAATCGATCTAAAACTGACTTGACCCAGTGTCGTCGACCTCGTCACACTCATAGTGACAATTTATGGTACTGATAATACCCAACCTTTAGGTACCAACCTCGATACTATTATCAATCAATACATAATCAACTAAATTATGTGTTTTCGTAGACATATTTACCGCTCGCCAGACAATGTCTATTTTCAACTGCACGTGACTCGGAACGTGATTGTGAACATTAATTTGATTTATATTAGAATCAACTCCGATAAAACAGATGATTTAAGTGATTCTGACCTAAATGATATTTTACAGTAAAGTAATAAACTGGCGTTTACACATTTAAAACGTCATGCAAATAACATTAAAGAAGTCAACATTTTCTTAGAAGGTACATCTACTACTTGCAATGCTTCTAAAACTAAAACTTGCAAGATAGCAACAAGTGGAGCTTTGTTAACAGGTTGTCTTTTATCAGTTTACAATTTTTCCTGTATCAATTTTAACTTATCTACATGTACACAAGTGTACACATCTATAGTTTTAAACTTCCTTTTCCTTACCATAGTCCTGACTAGTTTGTCTCACAAAATCGATATTCTAAGTAAATTCCGTAACGCATTTGTCGCGTGCAGAGTGGATTATTAGGGCGTCGATACAAATGCTTTTAGGTACCTACTCGGTCACGCGATTTCCCTACTATGTGCACGATATGATCGTTGGATGGAATTTAAATAATGCCTTCTAAAGCTCTGTTGATAATGGACACGGAAATCGAATTTAGGACTTTAAAAAACGTTAGTGTTTTTATGTCGGGCTAGATTTAGCCCATCTTGATCGAAAAGATTTCACATGCTCAAATGTTTTGTTGTGGAATGGTTTCAATGTTATGAAATGAAAAACTATACAACAAAGAGAACATTAGTCAGCAGAAAATGATTTGAGAGTCATAATATAGAAAAATGAATTTTCGCCTATAATCGTATCGTCATCAAAACTGGCAACAATGTCTCGCAAATCATGCCAACCTGTTCGTCTACAATGTGGTTCACCATAACATTTTATGGATATACCAAGTCATAAAGCTCAGATCGAATCTTTAGATTTATCGTCGGGTTAATGCACTTAGCAGATGCGATGCATATTTCTCTATAACCAATTTTACTATCTCATGCAATTTTATATCTAGGACAAAGTTTTCGAGTTGTATCACAATTTCAGACGATTGTTAACAAGCTTCGGTTTCATTACATAAGGTGTGGTTTTAATATTCAAGAATTATACGCAGTTGCACTAATATAAGATCACGTCATTTGATCTGTCATAGCTTCTATTATTCACGCCCTTGAGAACATAAGCCTTGTTACTGACATTCATGAGAATGATCATGAAACGTACTATTAATGTAAAATTAATCCTTTGTAAACAATTTGCTTGAGATTCATGACATCTTTATATCGTTTAAACTTTTAAAAAAATTGGCTTTGAAAATTTCTAAGGGTAACTACTTAATGTAGAACTATAGGAACACCTATGATATTTGAAGTGAAACTTCTTTATTTTAGTATCTTTGAATCTTGCCAAATAAGTTTCACTTCAGACACGTGTGCTCGGCACGCACGCTCTTTTTTTAATTATAAGCCCTATAAACAAACGATTTAGTACAAAATCTTTCTCCAATGTAACAATGAGCCCAAATCCACACTTACGGCATGTTTCTTGGCGATCTGCATGACGGTCTTCCACGTGACCTCATTGTGTAGTTTCGTCTGTGTGATGAACATCTTCTCCTTCGACGCTACGAGACTGGCCATGCAGTGATAGCAGTCCTCCTCTGTAAATATAGAAATACCAATTATTATGACGTCTTAGACAAATAGATTAATCGAAGATATTGAGATCAAATCATCGAGCATCATCTAATCTAACTCAATTTCTATTATATTTTCTTCAAAAAGGAACAGAAATCTACTCTGATTATAACGATATAGATACCTATAGTAGAATATAGAGAGAAGAAAGAGTTTTAATGCTTGTTGCATACTACGGAATCTGTAAATACATATATAAGTGCGAACATTTCATATTTGATAAACTATATTTCGTCTTTTCACAGGAAAACCCATCAATTGAAAGCTATACATCGTTTTCGTCGCTCCATCTCACATATAAAACGCATGATCCTTTCATTGTCTGTTTACAAGCAAGTCGTTAGTCGGATATGGCTCCCCTTGACCGCATTGGGTATTTATGTAATACGCACTAACATGTGATTGTTGAGTTCTTTGCACGCCTGTAGATATGTGGTATTTTATATGTTTTCAATAGAATAGCTGAATGGAGTTCTTCTTTAAATATTGACCTGCTAAGCGTGGAATTTTTCTTTAGCTTCCATATATAAAGTAAGCTAGCAAGCATTTTATAGAAAATACTAGATTTCCGCCCGCGAAAATCCGCATAGTTCCCGTTCCCGTGGGATTTCCGGGATAAAACCTATCCTATGTGTTAATCCAAGTTACCCTCTATATGTGTGCTAAATTTCATTGTAATCGGTTCAGTAGTTTTTACGTGAAAGAGTAACAAACATCCATACAAACTTTCGCCTTTATAATAAGATTACAAAAAGTCTATAAACTTCTGAGTGTATATGAATTTTTACATAATATAAAGCCACGTAAGTGTAATAGGAATTTAGGGTAACGTGTTCTGAACTTTAGTAAATGTTGTTTTTTATTTATTGCAAATTGAACATAGAAACATGTGTTGGTTGTAGTATAAAAAGTTTGATAAGAGCTAATTGAGTGTACAGTTTTTACTATCTATCAATTAAACCCACAAAAAACACCATAATAACTGTATTACAACCGTAAATAATTTCCATTGCAACGATAACACTAATTGAATCTCCGTTTAAGCTCATAAAGTGTGATCTAATTAGCAAGGCCGTGGAAATCAAGCGGCCAATTTACTTCAATTTAAACAATTTAGGTGACAAAAATATCAGTGTTTATCGCACGCTCCATTAGCACGGAATTAAATCTGATTTCGGTCTCGATGTGACGACTCGTGATTCGGGTAACCGGCAACTTGCATTAAAGTCTTGGATGGAATGAAAAACATAGATTTAGGCTCTGCTGAATAATTCTCATTATATATCATTATGTTTACTTACTATGTTTACATTTAAAAAATATTTATACTAACTTATTATGTTTACACTAAACAAATATTTCATTGAAAGCACTTTTGCTACTTTGATACCTAAATTTACATTTTTTGACAAAAGTAATTTAACTAACAACAATCACAAATCAACTGTTTAACCACATTGTAAAGAAAACGTTCATAACATCCAAGCTAAAAAGCATTCAATTAAAAAGGAGATGCTATTAGACATATTAACAAGCGAGAGATGACGTATCAAGCGGACTCAAATTGGATTGCGGAGCCAATTCATAGAGAATTGATGCAATTATCGCAGCTTCGTAGCTACTCTGGGACTAAGGGGCTGTTACACTGCTGTGCGGAATTCGATTATTTTTAATAACTTGCTATATTAAGGAGTAATTTGATATAATTTATACAGTGTATTTTAACGGCGAAGGAGTTAGACATCGTATGAGAAATTATGTCTTATTATATCCCGGTAAACAGATTTACGCTTGGATAGTTCAAATAAAAATCCTGAATGAAATTCGTTCAAAGCAATTATTACAAAAATATTTATAGTACATTCCGCATATAAATATATAAACCATTTTGCCATCGAATTGGTAAAAATACATTACCTAATAAGAAAATATAAATCCTCATGTTTTACTTAACTAGCATTATAGTGCGTTTCACGAGAGAGTTCCCCTGCCGTTATGTTGGCATACCTGACTGTCAAAAACGTCAAAAAGCTTAGAAGCGTTACAGAGCCATTTCTCTTTCACCATTTCTAAGCGTATGCGGCATGATGCCAATCTCTAAAACATTTATAAATTTCGGAAAACCTCGACAACTCTGTAACGCTTCTTAGCTCTTTGACGTTTTTGACAGTCAGGTATGCCAACATAACGGCAGGGGAACTCTCTCGTGAAACGCACAATAATAATAATTAAACGACTAGCAGTTTACGACAGTTTAAATACGACAAATCAACACTAGTTTCCTTATATGTATTTCAAACACTTCCACATGTCCTCTACCGTCAAAAGTACCATAATCCACATACAAGTACATCCTACATGTCAATGTGTGCAGCCCCTTACCAATAGAGCTGACAAAGGCGTTGATTACACTGTACCCACGGGCTTGAGGCAATTACGCACCTGCATGTACACCCGACCTTACACGTAAATACTGTTTAATTACTCATTATGCACCGTTTAAATGGCGTATACTAAGCGCTTTGATAATGGGGTAAGTTAACGAGTTAATTATTGGTTAAGTTGTGTGATTTAAGCTTAATTACGGTAGAAATTAAATTATTAATGTAGGAACGTGAAGTTGGCTTCGCATTTGATGATTTGAGGTGGTTGATTTAATTAAGAACAATAATATTTAATTAACGCCGTAATAAATTAAAATGCACATTCAGATTTTTTAGTTTAGTGAAAAATTTAGAAAAACTTGTATATATGACAACTATGTAAATAACGAACACAAGAAAAATCAAATATGTATGGCATAATATTTTTCGCAAATCGAAATACGACTGGGAGTAACTATAATATTTTACAATTATAAACTATACCGAATATCATAATTTCAACAGCAGGTAATAAAAATATAACATTCAATCCATACAATATAGAGCTTCTATTAAATTTTATTCCATTTCTCACTCAGCATTGAGAGCTTTTAGTCATAATACAATCTTGCCTAGGTTTGACCTCTTACGGCGCCCGGGGTGAAAATCACTTAGGCACATTAACTGACTTTATATTCTAAGAGGAAAGCTATTGGGCACTCTGACCTCGAATATATTGAGAATATAGAAATGTTTTTAATAGAAATAGTACGTATATATTAGTAGTAGTTAGTAGGAAATGAGTGGCAGCTCAGTGTGATAATTTTCTGTATGTATGTACATAAATACATGTCTAAATAAATTAGATTTTATTGCATAAAGCTTTTTGAATAAGCTATGGAAAAAGCTTTTGAAAATGCTGAAATGATATCGATATTAGAAATCGCTTCGAAATGTTTATAGGTAGGTATCTATCTGCGATTAATATAAGTTGTATGCTTAATGAATAAGTTATTTTAATTACATATACATTATCTAAAGACCACGATGATCCATCATAATTTTAATTAATTGACACTGTAATCATATTACATATTATTAAATTAAAAATATACAAATACGAAACCACAACCAAAATGAACTAAAAACAGAATAACATAACAAATTCCGTGAAACATAACGACCCTTTGTGTATGAATAATAAATTAATCGCCTGAAACCTTTACAGGTCAGCATTCAGTCCGTGATTAGAAGTTATGTATAAATAATTTAGGTCAATAACCGCTTTTAGTTTGTAGAACACGTGATGCCTTAAGCTACTTATGTGTTAAAAATTAGAAAAATATGTAATTATGTTTAAACTTTTCTAGCTTTAAACAATTTGTTAATAGTTTTTCAGTGTATTTCGTTATCGATAAATCAATAAATATATCGTTTTATATTGATCCTGAAGCTCTTATTATATAAATAAATATACTTATAGATACAGCTTAATAAACAGGAAAACTCTTATGAAACAATTGTAAGTATGTTTGATTAAATAATAAGGGATACTTTAATTCGGGATATTCCCTGCATCGTTAGTGGGAAAGTCCAGTCCTTACAGTCAGTAAAGATATTTAAGATTGAATTGTAGTAATAGTGGTTACTATATATTAGATTGTAAGTAAATTGGACTGATATTCTGCATATTGCTTTTTAAACGCACAAAGTTTTTCACAAGCTATTTTGCTGCTATTACGGGTCAAAGACTTCCATTATCGTCTTGCATTTAGAATTTTCAGAGTATTTTTCAGTAACATAACATTTTCAACCCTTATACAGTATTCGTTGCTCCATATTTTTACATTTTTTCACATTTGCATTGCAATCTATGTCAAGGATCAAGTTCATTCTATATAGTATAGTCCATTCTATAACCCCCCCCCCGCTCTAAATAGTTCTAAAATAAAATTGCGTCCTCATAACGTTTCCAGAACAGCTTTTAACTGGATCAGCTACAAAATGTCACCATATATCCACCCACGTGGGCTATAATAAACATTTTAATTAAAACAAGTTCATTTCAAATAGCATATAAAACTATAGCTTTCAAATAATCCTATTACGCAGCACCACACCTCTTCGTTGGCGGATCACCAAATGACGCTTTAGAGCGGCCGTACACGGGCGGTTCGAGCAGTTGACGGCTGAGCGACGTATACGGACCGCTCGAGCGGTCGGTTGTTGACTGCTCGAGCTGTCCGCGCAGTTAACTACTTGAAGCGGTCGCGATGGTTCGAGCAGTCCGTGTACGGCAGCGAACGAATGTCTATAGTTCACCGCGCGTTCGCGGCTTCAAGCTTCCTTCAACTGCTTGAAGCGGTCCGTGTACGGCCGCCCTTAGAGTTTAGACTCTAGTTCTAATTGCTGTAAACAAAAGACTAAACAATACCACTCTGGCACTGTTTACCCGATGCCAATCAGCATTGCCAATAGTTCCGCACTTTATATTCTGGTAACCGTGGCCAAATCTAGAGGAAAATAATAGTTATGACCAGCCGACTCAGCTAATGTTGTTTTGCCGTATCAATTGGGGGTATAAAATAGTTTACGACCTTTTTCAGACGTGCCGTTAGGTATGTGAAAAAAAAACTCGTAAAAGTCTTTTGAAACTTTTGGATTTAACACGAGAACTTTATATAAGTAGGTATAAGATAGTCAGGTAATGTAAGCTTATAGAAACTCATGCAAAAAAGCCTCTAGGTACAGTACAAGTAGCTTTATTTTCGTTACTATAATAATTATATATTAGTATTATTATATAAATAGTATTATTAATATATATTAGTATTATTAATATTAGTATTATTAATTTAGTATATTTAACTCACAGATGGGCTGCAGCGATTGAGAGCAAAGGTGAAGGCTTGGCGGTCAGTTTGGACATAGCGAAAGCCTTTGATCGGGTTTGGCACAAAGCGCTCTTAGCAAAACTTCCATGCTATGGGCTTCCCGAGAGACTTTGCCAGTGGGTAGCCAGTTTTCTCACAGAGCGTAGCATGAGTGTCGTTATCGACGGTTCTTGCTCCGACCCTAAGCCTGTGAATGCTGGTGTCCCACAAGGTTGCGTTCTGTCTCCCACTCTGTTCCTTCTGCATATCAATGATATGCTGCTCAACAGCAGCATTCATTGTTATGCAGACGACAGCACTGGTGATGCAGTTTACACCGGCCGTAGCAATGTCTCTCAGGATCGCGTCATTGAGTACCGGAACAACCTCGTGTCTGAAATTGAGGCTTCTTTAGACGAAGTTTCTAATTGGGGTCGACTAAACTTAGTCGAATTCAACCCGAAGAAGACACAGGTTTGCGCGTTTACCGCTAAAAAGCTTCCCTTCGATGTAACTATTGGGATTATGGATAGTGGTGTGATTAATTTTAGTAAATAATTCAAGCACTTTGTTGTAGGAAGATAGTCACTTTATTTATCTTCAAATAGAGTATCGAAGGTATGTCTTAACAGTCTGAAGGATACGAGTGAACTGCGCACAAAGAGCTATATAACTCAACTGTTTTAGGGTCTATATAACACTCAAAATTATACCTTTATTTATGACCCTCTTCGAGTATTTCTTACCCGTACTTCTAGGAATCTATACAATAAATATTCACAAGATTTAACATGTGTTACCAAGTGTTGAGTGTATACAGGACTCACAATAGGTTTACCAAATGTGCATGATAAGAAAAAAAAGGTCGTTGCAATAAATCACACGTATAGTGTAAGAAACGTAATTGCTTTTTAAGAGAGAAACTTTTGTAAATGAAATCAATATTTCAACAGTAACCCCTATTTTTCAGGGCACTCCTCTATCAGCCACAGCTAGTATTGGTATTCTCGGTCTCGAAATCTCGAGTAACGTGCAGTTTTCCTGTCATTTGGAAGGCAAAGCCAAGTTGGCTTCTCAGAAACTTGGTGTGCTCTGTAGAGCGGGACAGTATTTCACGTCGCGCCATCGCCTCAATCTTTATAAGGCGCAAGTCAGGCCGCACATGGAATACTGTTCCCATCTCTGGGCCGGAGCACCCCAACAATACCTCCTTCCATTTGACCGCATTCAAAGGAGAGCTGTACGACTCGTTGGCGAACCGAGTCTCACCGATCGGCTTGATACTCTGGCATTGCGAAGAGATATCGCTTCCTTATGCGTTCTCTACCGCATTTACTATGGGGAGTGCTCTGAGGAATTGTTTGGAACATTACCCACCGCTGAGTTCCATTACCGCACAGCCCGCCATAAACAGAAATACCACCCTCACCACCTTGACTGCTGGCGGTCGACAACTGTGCGCTTTAAACGAAGCTTCTTTCCGCGCACAACCGTCTAATGGAACCAGCTTCCTAGTACGGTATTCCCGAATGGTTACAATCTGGGGACCTTTAAGAAGAGAGCGTATTCTTTCCTAAAAGGCCGGCAACACACTTCCAATGTCCCTGGCGTTGTGGGTGCTTATGGGCGACGCTGAACGCTTACCATCAGGCGTCGCGTCTGCTCTGTTGCCTCCTCTCTCATAAAAAAAAAAAAAAAAAAAAAAAAAAAAAAAAAAAAAAAAAAATTAATAAGTAGAAAACATCACGGTTGATATTATCACAACAATATACATCCGAGACAAGCCTGATTACTAGTAATCGCAAATAATAACACCTTCATTTAATTAATACTCAAATAACAACCTTAACTCTGTAATTGGCAAATTCTCCAAGCTATAAAATGACAAAATAACAAAATTGTCTCGTAAACAAATTGTCTATACTCAAAAGCAATACAATAAACAACGATAAAATTAATAATTCACATACAATCGACTGATAATTTACAACATTTAGTATTTACGAGGCGGTCACGTGTGCGGAGCTATGCAATAACCGATTGACAAACATATCTTGTATTGTTTATTGCACTGTGTAGTGTATTATTATTTATTGGGATTGTTTATTATGTTAATATTTAATAGTCATTTACATAAAATGCCCGCGGCGCCTACATTTTTAAGAGTCCCGTCTATTTTTTAGCTGACATATAGGACGTATTCAATTTAATTTTTCTATGCCTAAGAAACCCTAATATACACTAAACACTGCATACTAAAAACGCTTTAAATTTGCTACCAAATAAACTGTAGTCTGTACATATAATATTTGAACATTTTCTATTGAGTAATTGACTGTGAAAACTACAACTTGTTGAACTAACATGGCTATACTACGCATAACTTAGGGAAACTTATGCCAATCTTGTACATTGTTAGTTGTTACTTTGCGCATATTACTATGCGTTTACTTTATAATAACTTCTCGGTTTTATCGCAGATAAGATACTAGGTTCTATACAGCTATACTTACTTTCTATTGACTTCAGTAACAAGGAGAACGTTACATATCCATAACATGTTTTGAAAAATAAATTGGAAAGAAAGAAAGATCAATTAAATTTGTAATAAATCTAGTAAGGTCGCATCTTTGCCATGTAGTTATAATAATCCTAATAAAATAGTTTTAAGTACAAGACAAAAGACAAAATAATAAAAACAGTCAAAAGCTTTTTCTAAATTTTCCTTTAAAAATATAGCAAGATCAACATTTTTTCACACTATTCTCTTATTCGGTCCTAGCGCAAACATCAAAAATAGACACTTCATACAAAGTGTATAAAGTGCGATAATTAGCACTAGACTACGTCACGTGTCACTGACCCCAGCAACAAAACATTAGTCAACCAATATTTAACTATTCAATATGGAAAAAATCACACACCTGGTGGTTAAAATTTGGTATTACTAACATCGAATAGCGGCTTTAGCTATATAAGACCAACTAAGTAATCGTGAATTAATAACCACATATACTTCGATACAACATTATGCATTTTAATTTTTAATATATATATTTTTGTACATAGCTCGAGGTCATTATAATGGTAACAGAATGTCCTAATATAGGTACGTTCAATGTTGATACAAACAATAATAATCTAACTTGGCATAATTATCTGTATCGCCTGTTTTTGCGCGAAAGAGTAACAAACATCCTCATAAACAGCTTTTAAGCTTATAATACTTTATAATAGCTGTGAATTTGCTGAAATTCTTATTCAGCAAATTCACAGCGGTCTTACAGTTCTTAATAGATTTTTAACACACTAACCCGTCTTCAGACTTCCATATATTTATCGCGATTCAAAAACTCATCTTGTTTACATTCCTTATCTCTCACCACGATAAAATCGTTGACATTAGCTATTTTTACAAGATTATTCTTGCAACACTTCGGTGTCCGTAAAATTACTTCCATCCTCATATTAAGTTTAATATAAAAAGTTAAATTTAACCTTAATACTTTCAGAATTTGTAGATATATAAAGCAGACCAGTTAAAGACACTTTTAACAACTCAACATTTTTACTTAAACCGAACTTATGCAGATAAAGTTTCAGCAAAAAATGTCGAAAGTTCCTCCGATATGATAAACGCTTTTATGTCACAAAATATAAATTGATCAACTTACTATACCTACTATAATTATTAGCATCGAAATTACCACGTCATAATAATTAAACTACCCACAACAAACTTCATTAGCCGGTAGCTGTGAAATTATACAAAACAAAGTATACGTTACATTACAATGACGTTAAAACAATGATAAATATTATCCGTGTGTAATCTAGTTAATAGAGGCGTGACGTCACCACTCACCACGTACCTACCAACGTATGAAACAAATCGTGAATTAACGTAAAAAATTACATCTGTAAGTATACATTTCGAATATATGTAATTTTTAGAGTTACAGTCTTCTGTGTCAGTTTGTAGGTTCGCTCATAAGGCCACTTTCTAAGAGGCTTATTTGTTATGTTTATCAATTTATTACAGGTTCATTATACTATTTAGTATTTATCTTTATTATTTTATCTCGTTCAAATGCCGACTGGCGCAGGGACGATAGGCTAGTATAGCATAACCATAAAAGCTCAAAAACTCTTGGTTAAACTTTCTCCGCTCCCACCATAGAACGATATAAAGTGCGTACGTGATTCATAACACGAAGTTACAGCCTTGATGTTTATTAAAGTTCGTATTAGACTGTTTGCTCAGAGTAGCCAGGTTGTTTCAATGTAGATAAATAAATCACTTCTAAAGTTTTCTAATAAAATTGAGAATTAAATGTTCAATAGGGACGTTTGATGTTTTGGAAGCGAAGTTCAAAAGCGTATCATTTAAAATACAAACGTCAGTAAAGTTGCAAAAATCAAACAAAAGCATTTAAACAGCAAACATAAATAAAACAATAATTAAATATCTTAAAAAAATTTAAAGCTTTGCATAATTCCCAAGCTTTTGAGTCAAACCATCTCCAATTATATATTGTATCCCAAATTCACAACAGAGTATCTACATAGGTCAAATTTTTATATTGAATCCGTTTTCTCCAATAGATAAATAATATTTTTAACCTCTATACGTAAACATCCATTTGATACAATCAAATCTGCGATAACTGTATTCATGACACGTCTCAAAGGTAAAACCCAGAGTCGGACGTGTTGTATTTTTCTATGAAACTGTATGGAAACTTGGTAATAAGCATTTTTAACCTGAGATGAACTTTGTTTTTTTTTTCTTTATTATAAGAACCTTACTCTATAATTGGTCAGTTATAACTTTATAAGAGCTCCTATTACATTGATAACGAGAATTTATCTAATCAAATCCTATAACTATGGAATACCAATATTTCATATAAAATTTAACTAATCTGAAATGCATCAATATGAGAAAATAGCTTTGTAACACATAAATAGTATAAACATGAATCATAGATAGCCCTTTAACATTTTCATGAATGAAAACCCATACATTTATCAACATAATTATTGAGTCATCATATCACGTGACAAAAATTCAAGAAAGAGATTTAGGGACCAACTCATAAATATCTAGTACTATAAATACGCCAATTCCGCAGCCAATATATGAAATATGAATCAGTAATCTTAGAAACATTTTATCCGTCACGTAAAAAAGTATATTCTGTACGTCAATAAAGAGTTGCGATAAGCAAACGCGTAAAAGATAGCCTGATATAAAGTGAAAACAAGATTTGATGATTAAAAAAAGATATAAAAATACTTAGAGCTGAATTTGGTTAATTTTTCAAAGGGACCTTTTTTACGGGTTGTTACAATTACTAACTATATGTTTTTCCAAGTACTCCCGTAAAACTTCTAGCTTGCAGTTTGGCATTTGATATCATATGCGTCAAATGAAGACGTAGGGATGTTTGGTGCAGCCGATAAGAGAAGAAGAATAATATGTCCTAATAGGTACTAATAAACCGTTCCTAGCTACCACTAACAAGTCAATAACTGCGTTAAAAACAACCGACTTCAAACTTGCACTTGCAACATTTACAAATACAGACAAAAATGCTCATAAAATAAAAACTACTGGGCCTATCCGAATAAAATTTTTATGGGACCAATTCGACACCATCCCGCATCGAACAAAAAAAGAATCATGTAAATCGGTTCAGAAACCACGGAGTAATCGGTGTACATACATAAAAAAAAAAAAAAAAACATACCGGCTGAATTGATAACCTCCTCCTTTTTTTTGAAGTCGGTTAAAAAAGTTGACGATATTAATATAGTAGAAGGCCACCTATGGAAAATTGTCAAATGAATTAACATTCCTCTACAAGAACAACAAAAGAATGCACCAATAACTCATTGACTTGCCCATCCACGAGGAAGTTTTTTGCATACTATACACAATCAACGGAATGCAGATCTCGTGATGCTATTCGAGGAACCATTTAAAAAATTCATCCGCATTTGTCCCTAGTGTGACCCAAAGACGAAAATAATTGCATCCTTGAAAACATTGTAAACACAGTCATAACTCAAATGTAATTAAAAAATTTCAAACTAGATAAAATCTGGAGTCGTAAAACATTTAATGTTTCTGCCATTTCATATGCTCGATATGAAATGTGTCATTAAACCCAAATTATTATGAGCATATTGTGTAACATCTAAACGTTGCAACCGTAATAATACCGCATTGAAACTATCTACGTGTTTTATGTATACTTTAATATTACGTAGTTTGTAATTCTATCAATTTGGGTGTATCTACGATACTTTGCAATATAAACAATGGCATACATAAGCGATACAGCTTTGGGCATATTCCCAAGATATTGGGAGGAGTTGGAACGAACGCCAATATTTTGGCTGAAATATTAGCTAGTCAGACTTTGTTTTCTATCTATGTTGCATTACACGATCTTTGTTTTCGATCAACTGACGAAATAAGAAACATGTATTAGCAAATATTATGAACAGAAACAAATAAGAACCAAAAATTGAGTATCAATCGACCAGCTACTTGCATAATAATGTTCAGATATAATAAGCCTTGTTTACAATATAAGGCATTAAGCAGAACAAAGACTTTGTTGGCTCCTGGTTTAAAATGTGAAAATATGTTTGCTACATTTATTTAATAAACACAGTACAAATTAAGATAGCATACATTAAACAATGTAAATAATTGGATCTGCATTGTATATTCGCTGCATTAGTTGAACAATAAAGCCCTAATAGCTTCTTCCTACACATCCATATTTTATATTATCACTGCTACTGCCAAATAACGCATAGCACATTAAATTTAAAAAGGCATCTCAGTCACAAAGCTCATAATTATGAAATGTATCATCCCAGAACGCGTGGCATCCAAATCAAAATGTATCGTGCAAAACAAATTCCAAAAACATTAGACAAAGCGTGAATAAACATATTGGCAAAGTGTATGAAATAGCAATTCTGCCGGACTACGCCAATATGTTGGCCTCACTCCCGCACTAAAGCTGCCTGAGCTATAATTAATCATAAGGAAGTGAAATATTTTAGATTCAATCTGTATCGTAAACAAAACCAGAGTATATTTGAACCGAACGAATGAAGAATTGACTTTGGACCGGACGAAGGTCAAACGCTGGATACTGAAGACAAAATTTAAAAACATGGTAAAGGCTTTGTATAACGTTAGCAAATGTTTAAAATTCTACACTGAAAAGTTCTCCAAACCTTTGTTAACGGTAAACGACCTTTCCCTTTGTGGAGAAACATAATAACAATACAGTAATTAAATCACTGTTCCATAAAATGAAATTACTATACTAAAAGACAGTTATTAAAATGAAGTTAATTGTGTTTAACTTTTGGGACCGTAAATTTCATAATGTCAGTATAAAATGAGTTGTTTTCCTCATGTAAGTCTTGGCATTGGAAAAAACAAATTGAAGATAATTATAATAACACCCAAAAAATATCATGTAGAAATATCACGAAAACAACAACTTCCAAACAACCCTTGACAATACGGTAAGAGTACTACATAATCTAGTCGTAAAATTTATACATACTACGTTATAGATAAGAAGAAAAAGTAAATAAAAATTGAATCATATGATTACAAGGAAAATGAGAAATTCTTCGTAATACAACTACCGGAGAATACAATAATGATTATGATTATGAATACAAATCACTTTTCAAGAAAGCGTAATTATAGAATACTTTAATGATTGAGTCACACCACGTTATCAATATTTTCCTTGAAGAGGATTTAGGAAGCTATCAATGTCTTTAATTCATGAACGCTAATCGTCATTGTTGCTGTTGATTGTTGGGACATTAAAGTGAACCGTTATTAGATGACCTAACCACCGAGATTGTACCGATTTTGATATATTTTTTTGCACATGGTCACCATTACCATATTCTGACCATATACATCGTTACTGTATATATCACGTGAAGGAGACCCTAGAAGCATCGTTCAGTTAACAATTTCAACGTTGTTGCCAACTGAGTTACACAGTGCCAAAATTTCAAGATGCCAGCAAGCAATACAGAATCAGAACTGATTATTATTATTAATATAACCAGAGTTAATATACTGAAAGCTTCCTTAAAGAATTTGGTAAACTAGCAGCATAAAGAATAAGTAGACGGTGACACGTTACTAAGCAAATTTTTTATTGTGATGAGGGGAAGTCCCAAGAAGGCATAAAATGATATGTGTGAAAGATAATAACTGTTGAGGATTGATGATAAAATGAGGAAGAAAACACAACTTGTGCCACCCCTATTGTGATAAGGGCAAAAAGACGTCAATTGCACAGTACAAACAATGCGTGTAATCAAGGGCCGTCAATCATACACGCAGTACTGCAATCCGCGGTCCGGACGTGCGCTCGTAACCCCACCTTTGATGTACCCGTTTCGTTCACTGTTTACAGTAGGGCTGCCGCGTGGGTATTGTTGTGCAATAGCGACGTTACCAAAATAAATGACTTTGAAATGGAATGGATGTGAGAAAATGCATTGCGATTTAAAATGTTTCACTCGCAATTGTAACAGGTTAGATTTGGCACAAATTTCCACGTACGTCGTGCTGTCTTTTTTTTGTATTTTTCGTGAGTAATATTTTATAATACAAATACATGATCGAGAATTTCCGAATGTTGAAATGTACTATTATGGATGGAAAAGATCAATAGGCATATTTTCTTCTAGAAACGAGGGATAATTATTTATGGTCAGTAAAATTGCAATTAAATCAAGTATCGCCAACCCTAGCCTACGCGATTGGAATTCTCTTTGGATTCGGTTCAATCCAAGGCCACCGACGACTGTTTTATCGAAACATCACGTGATTTGTTGCAATGCTTTCTTTATTTTTAGTTCTGCTATTTTCTTTATTAACGGCTCAAGAAATTACGCCAGACTGACCCAATTCATCACGATTTAC
>CAJQZN010038464.1:258-16285 GCA_907164685.1 Colias eurytheme | reverse complement strand
ATTGGTTCAGTAGTTTAGGCGTGATTGAGTACCAGACAGACAGACAGAGTTACTTTCGCATTTATAATATTAGCAAGGAAGGCACGATAGGCTATAGGTATATCATCATGTTGTGACTAATAGGGACTGTGCAAGCATTAATAATGTTGAGGCAATATATCTTATGAGAGGTGTTGTTGCTGATAGTTTAAGTATAAAATAAAAATACATTGTATCATTCCTGATAATAATATACAATATTCAATGCAATAATATTATCATTTATACTACAGTTTATTGCAGGGACACCTGCAACCATATTCTATTATAATCTATATTATCATCAGAAGCAACGTTATGTTATCATGTAGTAAAAATTCGTTTAAAAAAAGTCAAATCCATTTATTATCACAACATCATAGGTCCACTTGTTAGTAATTTCTTAATTACTATGTTAGTACATTACATTAATTATTATATTATCATTTTACAATTTTCCATTTAGGTATATTAAGTATGTCATTTTATTTTTATTTTTTAAAAGTATCAAATTATTAGAATCCATAGGTGTGTACAATATACATAAATTAAATAGGAATTATTATATATTTTAAGACCAACTCTATTAGGTACTAGCATATATTCCACATAATAAATTATTATTCCAATTAATTTTGGACTTCTTTTGGACTATAAAATAACAATTAAGTAATATATAAAAATTTTGTATAAAAAACATCGCTACATCGCTTCTACATTTCAAGTTAAAAGGATCGCAACAGCCAACGATATTCTGCTAACAAGGAATTAAAAATTCAAACGCCTTAATTGAGTTAAGGAAACTTGGGAGATTTTTAAAATTATCTCCCATGAGATTATGCTTTTAAATTATTCAGATTTTCAACCGTCTACTCAAAATTGAAATGCTATGCCGACTGCCCTTTTTTCATACATTTGAACACATCAATTTTTGTTTGATTTGAAATTACTGTATCTGAAATTCGCTACAAAATTAAATAAATTATAAATATTTCCAAGCATTGTACAACTCAATTCAACTTCGAAAGGTCCCCAAAGATGAGAATAATTTAATCAATCTAATTACGTTCGACAAAATCATCCCAATATAATATGTATGTCTGTAAGTAATACATTTTGCTTAGCGGAAAACCTTCGATTGGATGAGGTAAATATTTTTGTTTGCGATACAAATAAAGTTAGAGGGGACGGAAAGTTTGTACTCTGGACCATCTGGCGATAACCTTTAGTACCTATATTCAGTTTGTCATTATTTAGGGAAGGTAAAATTCCTTCCCGCCTTCTTGGTATAGTGGTTAAAGCGTAAGCGTAGAAACGAGGGGTCTTTGGTTCCGATTTACACAGAAGGCTGAGGACACAGAAGGCTGATCACCTACTTGTCAAGAAAATCGATCAGTGAAACAGACGAATGCATACTGCATCTGTCCCTTTTCCCACGGGAATTCACTGCACTAAAATTCAGATAAGGTTTAAAACAGATTGCGCCAACATAAGTGATCTCAATCTCTGATGCAATGTGACGGAAATTCAACATGGCTGAAAACATATCAGTCGCTAAATTAGCAGATTTACGTGTTCTCTGAAGTCCGAGCCATGGAAATGCAGCTAATACAGCTAAATTCCTAAATCTGAACGCCTAAAGAGTAAAGAGATGTTCTAATAGGCATTTTGAATTACTATATGCTGATAGATAGACATAAATTTTGATTCACTTGTAGTTTTTCGCAAAAAAATTACAAAATTCTTGTTTGGTACAAAAATTCAGTAAAAAAAATAATAATAATAATGTTTAACGATTTTTTTTTTTAATTAACTTTATTTAAGCACTTAAAATAACAGTAACGTAATTATATAAGTTTTCTTGTGCATACCTGTAATTGGTGTATACATCACATTAATATTCGTTAGTTGTTTAGATCTAATTGTTATAATTTTTATGTGTACTCTGTTGGTATGTCTAAATAAATAAATAAATAAATAAATAAACATTGCAAACTGCAAGCAGACGGTTACGTACGCACCTCAGTCATCTTTATTGTGAAATGGAGAGTTATTACTTATCCGTCCACACGCGACAATATTTATCACTAGCTCTGTGTGGCCGTAGCATTACAAACTGCAACTTTGCAAGCAAGCGATTACGTTCACGCCCCAGTCATGGAAGCTACTAATGCTCCGTCCACACGCGACAATACTTTATCGCTAGCTCTGTATGGCCGTAGCATTGTAAACTGCAAGCAGACGATTACGTACGCGCCCCAGTTATCTCTAATTACTCGGTACTCACACTAATTGTTCCCAATTGTTATAACGGAGTATGCGGATTTTGAAGCTTCTTGTGTTTGCCTAAGGACTAGCGAGTACCGGCACAAATAGGTACTTGTGAAGTTTGAAGTTCTTTATAGAATAGTAGGTTATGGAAATTAGAAATTCGTGCTTTATAGCTAAACATCAGGTGGCCCACCTGCGACTTGCTTGCTATGACACAAAAAAAATTGGCGGTTGTCGATAAATAAATCTATACTAATATTATAAAGAGGTTATAATATGTGTATTTTTATATCTTTGTAATGTAAGAAATAAAATCAAAAACTTCACTATCGTTTTTAAAATTATTTTACCATTGCAAAGCTACTTTACCAAATAACATGGACTAGTTTTTAACACTTTTTTATTAGCTTTATCTTATTAAAGCTTTTTTAAGTTTTTATAATCTACTTATATGTATTACTAGCTGTTCCGCGCGGTTTCACCCGTATTGCTCCCCTTCTGTTGGTCTAGCGTGATGATATATAGCCTATAGCCTTCCTCGATAAATGGGCTAGTTATCTAACACCGAAATAGTTTTTCAAATCGGACCAGTAGTTCCCGAGATTAGCGCGTTCAAACAAACAAACAAACTCTTCAGCTTTATAATATTAGTATAGATTTACGTATGTTCAACCGAAGCCATTGCAAGCAGCTAATGGAAATTATAAATATATAAAGGGAGTTAAATAAATCAACTTTAGATGTACCTATGTGTTTCAGGTTAATAAACTGTAATAAGCACAGATATACAGTAAAAGGATTAAATTGTTTCTACCCGCTTTGTTTTCATTATTATACCAGATTTGCCCGTATATTCTTACGGAATTACGGACCGTAATTTTTCCGACTTCCTTCAGTTATTGTATCTTTAATGTACGCAACTAAATGAGAACTACCCACATGAGAAAAAATGATAGTAGCACAGTAGCGCGAATTTCAGCTTGTTCATAACCTTTGGGGATTACTGTACCTATTTATCTTTTTGACTGCGTTAGCTTAGAAATTAAATTTTTTCACAAGTGCAAGTTACAGTAGACTTGAGTATTTGATACAAATTTCAGCTGATACCTCCACGCGTTCATGAGAAAAATGGTGTTGACAGACAGACAGACAGACAGACAGATGGACAACAAAGTGATCCTATAAGGGTTCCATTTTTTCCTTTTGTGGTTCGGAACCCTAAAAAGAAGGAGTACCTACTAACAATGTAATCATGAACATTTATCTTTTCTGTACTGAGACATAAATCTTTTACATAATAAACATACGGGTCAAACTAGCACCATCACTTATTCATGCTTTTTTACGCTACAATGATTTTGCATAACACAAATCGAATTTCATCTTTATCATATATAGGAAGAGAATTCATTATCGTGTGTTGAGAAGCCAGTTAAGTATTGTAGGATTTGTAGGTAAAGTCGGGCGTATCGAATGGTTTACAGTTAGACTCGATAATTAGAACGAAACGTTAAATGTGTGTTTGTTCGCTCGTTAGGTGTGTTAAATGTTGATTTACTACGACAATCGATACAAAGCAGAGGAGTGTTTGAACGCGCTAATCGAATGAACTACGGGTCAGATTTAAAAAATTCTTTCACCGTTCAATATGTACGTGATCCCCGAGTGAAGTTTAAAATAAATCAGGAATAGGGTTCATTATGTTCAAACATTAATAGGGTATCCAACTAGTATTAAAAACAGTATTGTTTGGTACAAAATAGTCAAAAATGATTTTCTACTTATGGAACAAATTTTATAGGGAACGATTCATTTTATTATTGAGAGCTTTCATAATACTCGTGTAAAATAGTATTTTCTTGGAAAAAATAGGATTCCTCTTTAGTCTTTACATTGTAAGTGTATTTCAACATAATATAATTTATTTATGTAGCTCACGACAGATGCAAAGGCAACGCCACAACCGGTGCCCTACGGAACGTGAGAGTACTAAATGAGAACTTATAAATATTTACTGAGGTACAGAATAAATTGCGTCTTCCACAAAGTGGACGTTAATGAGATATTTTATCATGTTATACAGATTATATTTAAGTAAATTAATATTATGAAGTAGTAAGATATGTTTGATTTTTACTATTTATAATGCAAACTACTTGACCGATAATAAGAATGATTTTACATTCTGAAAGCTGACATCTTTACCAATCTTTACCGACTAGTACAAGGGAGGTTTGTTTTTATTATTCGGGTGAATACTGGGAGAATTAGCTTTCACATAAAATATGTACACATAGTTTGGACAGCGTGTTCTTTGCATCGTAAAGCAGCTACAGTAGTATTTCAAAACAAGCTAGGCTGTTTTTGTGGGAAAGTGCAATAAGCCAATAACTAACTTACCATATTTTTACGTATTTAAAGGTCTACAAACTTAAATATAATACCTATCTACTAACATGATCAATAGTATTTGTTATCATGATGAAATAGTATTTGTTGCTATTTTTAATTGTTAAAAGAGAAGCAATAGTTGAAGGCCATTCAATAAAAAGGCTAGGCTCTTAATTAAACGGCTGAATAAGATGACTACGACATATTTCCATACTTTACCTTTACATTGATATAATTTTTTAGGGTGAAAGGGCCATCGATACACGATAACATTGAATAATCTTAACCGGTTTAAAACCGGTTCCAGTACCGTGTTATTAATATATTATCCATAATAATGATAATAAAGCGTTGTACGCATATTAAAACTAGATGGAAAGTGGAAAGTCTGCGCGTGAGCAGTGAAACTAGGAGGCGGTTACATTGAATTGTTAATTTTGAACTGTTCAGTTTTGACCAAGTTACAAGTTAAAGGGTGTAGGTTTCTGAAGAGTTTGTTTGTTTGAACGCGCTAATCTCAGGAACTACTGGTCCGATTTGATAAATTCTTTCGGCCCGTTTATCGAGGAAGGCTATATATCATCACGCTAAGACCAACAGGAGCGGAGCAATGCGGATAAAACCGCGGGGAATATCTAGTTATTGATAATGTTACTGGTAGCCTGTTTACTACTTTTTGATGTATGTTTTCATTATCTGATTTTTAACGGACATATAAGCTGAGCAGAACATATAGCAGAACTTGCTATCCTGCTAACATTATAAATGCGAAAGTTTGTGAGGATGGATGGATGTTTGTTACTGTTTCACACAAATACTACTGAACCGCTTACAATGAAATTTGGTATGTAACTGAAGACCCAGAATAATACATAGGCTACTTTTTATCCCGGAAATCCCAAAGGAACGGGAACAGTGCGGTATTTTGAAAACGCGGGCGAAGCCTCGGGCGGAAAGCTAGTTTCTTTATAAGTGCGTAGGTATTATATGACGTTGAAAAGAACAATGAGGAATATATTATCACGGTGAACGGGTAGCCATTTTGGATTTTTGCAAATTTGGCAGACAAACAGACTGTAGGTCAGTCGGTATCAACTTTTTTTGAAGGCTTTTTACAGTTGAAGATGTAATAAAGTAAATTATGTGAAGCTTTTTTTACAATTTTAAAATCAATTAATAGGGCATTTAAGTAAAAATTAATGGGGCATTTTAAATAGGTGTGATATCTTGATATTACACAAAACGTAGGGGTGGAAATTGGTTGAGTCGTTTTGGCATGAAACAAAAAAAAAACGAAGATTTCTTGGTTACCGTCTACTTGCCTCTAATCCGATCGAATTTTTTCGGGATAAAAACGTTCATAAATACCTACTTATCCTTAAGTTTAGAAGAAGTTTCAAAATGTATTCCGCAGTTTCAGAGATTACTTCTTATACCAATCTTAATACATATATGTATATAAATTTCGTGTCACAATGTTTGTCCTCAATGGACTCCTAAACCACTTAACCGATTATAATAAAATTCGCACACCATGTGCATGGGCGGACCGCTAGTAATCTTATCTAGATAAATGTTTTCCTCTTAAACATTACGCTTTAAATGCGAATAAAATAATAATTAAAACAACTAACTATAACTACAACATTGGCGGCACAACCTTAACATTTAGGCTTGGCCAAAGGTCAAGCTATGATTCAGGACCGCACCCTTCGCATAGCCCTTTTTGGGTAAAGGGTGTTTTATAGGTCACGAATGTGTTTTTATTTTTGGCGCATTCCTGTTCTTTTTTTTAACTATATTTATTAGTATTCTTAGTTCTTTTGTAATATCTTGGGTGGATTTTATAAGTTTGAGTATGATGTGGAAAAGAAAATTGATAAATGAACTGAGAAGTATTTTTAAACTGTAGCTGTTAAATAACTTATGAATTAGGTAATACTATTTAAATATATAAAAGAAAAATATGTTTAAAATATTAACATACCAATACTCACAAAGATTTGTCCGGCATGCAAATAAAATAATATCTACCAAGACATTTTAACATACGCGCGCTGTTTTAATTAAAAAATGTCTTCAATGTCTACCGCAGTTGAAACCGCGAGGCTTAGGTACTGTATAATATATACTACATATTTTATAAATCTATACTAGTTATCTTTACTTAATATTATAATTTGGAAAATCCAAAAGTGCACGCCTCATAATTTTTTTTTAATAATTATTTATTAATTATTATTTTTGTTTATTTAATAACAATTAAACCACATCGAATCAGACCCTGAAAAATGAAAGGGTTCTATTCCTGAGCATACTCAAGCGTAAGAGAAAAAAAAATGTACATAATATCTATAAATATAGATATATCACCATCTATGTTAATTTTACATGATATTACATTAATATAATATATAGATATACAGTCTTGTAGTTTTCGTTTTTTATTAATTGCAATTAAACGACACTGAATTAATTAATCATTCGCATTCAGTGACCTACAATCGTCGATTAGAATATTTAAAAAAAAAATTAACTCAAATGATGGATTTTTTCACAAGTTTTAGTGTTTTCAGGTTTCACACATGACGGATGGGAAAATTTTTTGACCTATTTCGGTGTTTTTTTCCAATTCTATTGAAGTAAATCAATTTTTAAAAAGTATGGGATTAATCTCCATTAAATTATCTCGACAATAGTATGCAAAATATCTTGATTCCGTGAACTAACAAGGCTATAATAATAAGAATAGCTGCAAAAATGAGGCGAAAAAAATTTTTCGATCGTAAAGCACTCTCTGATGCTTCGCATCATGAGTCGTGCAATAAAGCTAAGAGTTTGTTTGTTTGAACGCACTTATCTCAGATACTACTGGTACCATTTGAAAAATTCTTTCGGTGTTAGATAGCCCATTTATTGAGAAAGGCTTATAGGCTTTAATTCATCCAACTAAGGCCAACAGGAGCGGAGCAATGCGGGTAAAACTAGTAGAAAAATATTTCTATATGCCCAGTACAATCATATGATTGCAATGAACTAGTACTGCCGCTCTGGTATAGTCACCTTGACCCATATACGAGTGACGCAGTACGAATCGAGACTAGATGTTGCAATGTATGGAGTATAATTAGTAAATAATTAGTTGGCCGCCAAGCTTTAAAAGCTTTTGTTATAAATTAAAAAAAAAATATTGTAGATAGTGCTTTGTCTAGTGGCTGTATTTAAGAGCATGCACGGGTTCGAATCCCGTAGCACCATAGAGTTTTTCTTCTCTAAAAAATAAAAATTCAAGAGCGTTTTGCAAAATTACTTCACTTAGTATGTATCACCACTATCATCCGTTGTATTTGCCCGTTCCAATCCTATCTTCCCTCTCCATCTACTGCTGACATTATCATGCTGTATAGTGTTTGAATATCAGATTAACACAGCTTTCTGCTATTCTTAGTAAAAATTAACAATGTTTCTGAGTTTTTCTCCTGCCAACCAACAAAAAATCTTTTCGCTTTACAGAATTTAAACTGGATAGTGCCTAGTATTACTTAACATAGAACAAAGAGGTATTATAACAGCTTATTCGCGTTTTCCGCTATCCCATATAACGTAATTTACCAAGCAAATTTGTCCCGGTGCGTCGTTCCCGGGGTGGGGTCACCTTGACCCACTTCAGAGTATCGGAGTGACGCATTGCGAAATGGGGAGTCGTGGTTACGATGTGACTAGCGATATAGGAATTCTTTTTGGTAGTCCTTAGTGAAGTCTCATGTCCCCTAGTGGGGTAAGGGGCAGGTGCATTTTTTATAGTTACACCTGTTTCACTGATCGATTTTCTTTAGGGACAAGTAGGTGATCTTTTGGTAGAACAAAGATAAATGCTTGTTTTTGGAAGAGAATGCATGCCCAGATTATGTCAGACTGGGCAGTGGCAGGGCACTATCGACTGAGATTTGAATGAAATAAAAAAAGAGCGTGTGTGCTGAGCACACGTGTCAGAAGTGAAACTTCTTTAACAAGGTTGAAAGATACAAAAATCGTCGCCTGACTTTACTCGAATACCTCAGGAATTAATCTCAGGCTAGTCTATGAATAAAATTCTTATAAATTAAAATACTTATAACGAAAAATCTTTCTTGTGGAATCAGATGTGGGATGATACATTTCCATTTTCGATTTACCATTACACTTGACAGATTTTCAAATAAATGCGTTTTTACCCTTATATTTCACAACTTACGATAGTTTCCATGAAATGGGGTGAGCACAGCGTTATTCACAGCCATGCGTGGACTTCCCGGTACAGTCGTGTGGAAATATGAAATCTATAAAAATATTGAGTTTGGAAAAATAACTTTTTTCTTGTGCTGAAATATAATAATAAACTCATACTCAACCATTTATTTATTTAATTAGACTTCTTCTCGAAGCACTTTTGAATCGTCGTTGCATATTTTTAACATTTACCACCAATTCGGAAAGCAGTATATCTATGGAGAAGAACCGGCAAGAAACTCCATAGTTGCTCAATAAGTCCTAAAATCATTTCAATATTACATTTAATTTAACACAATATTTAACTACATAATACATCATAATATGACAAAGAACGGTCCTGTGGTTCTTACGCGACAACCCTCCATGGATTTCCATCTTCCATAGATTCCTATTTGTGTTGTTTTATAAATTTACAAGCTGTGCCGCGCGGCTTCACCCGCGTGTCTATGCTCCTGTTGGTCTTAGCGTGATAATATATAGCCTATATTACTCGTGGATAATGTAGCTTTCGAATGGTGAAAGAATTTTTAAAATCGGTCCAGTAGTTTATGAGCCTATTCATTACAATCAAACAAACAAAGTTTTCCTCTTTATAATATAAGTGTAGATACATACAAAATTATAACTCTTATTAATCTAAGTAATACAAACACAGAAAGATAGCGCTTTGTCACAAAGTGATCTATTTTTGCAATTTCTATTATCATTGCAAAGTATTCTTATGAAGTCGGCAGCAGCTACATAGGTATATACCGTATATATGCACTTCATTAAATAATGGAACATTTTAATTATGGAATTAAAACATAGTTAGAAACATTAAAGTTTGCTGTTTTATTTCATAACAAAATTACCATGTGGAAGCTAGTAATTATCAGTTTATGGCACATCCTAACAATTATTAATTCAGCAAACATTCGTACACGAAACATAATCATCATTACTATCTTATAAGTAGATTTTATCACAAATTGCTTTCTCTACTCGCCTGTACCAGCCGCCACTCAGTCGCGACGGTCGCCTAGACGCATGACGTCATCCCACCCCTAGCTACCCTCGTAGGGTTGCCATCTATAAGTTTTTAGGGTATAGACAAATGTACTGGAAAATGTAATAAAAATATATTGGCTGGGTATGTTAACAGAGTTGGTACTGGATGATGTTATAGACTAGTTTTCTACCCGTAGCTTTCTTCGCTTAATTTATGCCAGAATAAGTCATCTTCATATGAATTTCGGCTTTTCACATCCTATTACCGCCTTTGAAGTTTAAAGTTCGCGAAAATTAAGTTTGTTATATGTAAATATATGCAGGCGCGGTCCCAGGGGGGTGGTCACGGGGGACATGACCCCCCCCAAAATCGTACTCTATAAATTAGAAAAAAAACTTATACTGTACAAAATATAAAAAAAAAAACTGGCCAAATGCGTATCGGAGTCACTTGCACACCTAAAGTTCCGTTTAAAACTGTTATTAATCCCTTGCGAATTATAAATCCATGGGGGGGGGGTAGCATACCTTTCCAGCCTCGTGACCCCCCCCAAAATTTCAGACTGGGACCGCGCCTGCATATATGCCTTTATGATAAAAATTTCATCAAATCACAAGTGAAGTATAAGAACGGTACATCTTAATACTATTATAAAGGCGAAAGTTTGTATGGATGTATGGATGTTTGTTACTCTTTCACGTAAAAACTACTGAACCGATTACAATGAAATTTAGCACACATATAGAGGGTAACTTGGTTTAACACATAGGATAGGTTTTATCCCGGAAATCCCACGGGAACGGGAACTATGCGGGTTTTCCTTTGAAAACGCGGGCGAAGCCGCGGGCGGAAATCTAGTATAATATAATATTATTCCTGATTTACAATATTTCTAGTAGGAATGCTAATTTGTACGTGAATATTCCCAATTTTTTTAAGCTCAAAGGGAAGAGCAGATGAGCCCATAGGATGAGCCCTATTCACTTAATAAAATAATCATTCTTTGCATTCTTCCCAAATCCTAGATATGCTAAAATAAAATATTTACCTGAATTCGGTTAAACCACATGGCAACCCTACCCTCAGGGGGCGGTAGGTGAAAATAGGAGTCTGCCGCGCACTTCCGGGGTTTTTACTATTTTATTTTTTTGTAGTTTTTTTTAAATTATGTCTCGTGCCCACCGATGCGTTGGGGTGGATTGGTCCTAATTTTGAATTTCCAATTTTGTATTGTTAGTTTTAAATTTTAATGGAGGTAAAATTTTCGGTTGTTGATAAAAATGTTGAATAATGATATTTCACCGTTTGTATTCTAATTATTAATAACTTATTTATTTATTGTTTAATGTTTATTAAAGTAATATTTCACAATAATTATATATAAATCTTATATGTATATAAAAATGAATCGCAAAATGTGTTGGTAAGCGCATAACTCGAGAACGGGTGGACCGATTTCGATAATTATTTTTTTACTAGCGGTCCGCCCCGGCTTCGCCCGTGGTACATATTTACGTTTTCTCTACATAAAAACCATCCTCGTACTTCAAGGAATATAATAGAAAAGAATTATCGAAATCGGTTCAGCCGTTCACACGTGATGCCATGACAACGCGAAACGGGTGCAGACCCGCCGCCTTTTTATAGCTCCCGCCGCGAAGCGCGTCGAACGCGGCAACTGATACACAAAAATAATCCTTATGGCTGCATGATTCTGTATTCACGCGCGATGACTTATAGCGTATTTCATGTATAACTTTGGTGTTTCTACACCGATTTACATGATTCTTTTACTATAACCTGCCCAGGAGTATGAAGAATAATTGTGCCAAATTTGGTTAAAATCCGTCGTGTAGTTTTTGTTTCTATAACGAATATACAGACAGACAGACAGACAGACAGACAAAAATTTTACTGATTGCATTTTTGGCATCAGTAGCGATCCCTTATCACCCCTTCATAGTTTTTTTTTAAATATATTTCATGTACAGAATTGGCCTCTCTACAGATTTATTATAAGTATAGATTATATTCCTTGAAGTACCAGGATGGTTCTTATGTAGAGAAAACATAAATATGTACCACGGGCGAAGCCGGGGCGGACCGCTAGTTATGAATAAAATTATCCGAGCATTGCATTGGATCTAATTAATTTTATTATAACGAATTATCTTGTTGAATTAAATAGGTACATATCAATGTTTATAAATATTTAATTTCCATTTAACATCGACGTTGAAGATATCTTGAAGATTTTCGCAAGAGTAAGCACAGCCCGGCTAGCTCAGTCGGTAGAGCATGAGACTCTTAATCTCAGGGTCGTGGGTTCGAGCCCCACGTTGGGCGGCAAGCTTTTTTTATTTATTTTTAATACTTTTTAATGTATTATTTTTTATCCACTTTTTTATAATTTTCATAATTTTTAATTCAATACTGTATTATTGCCTACAGCTGTATTAATTATTTTCGTAACTACCTATTTGTAAAAGTTTTATTATAATAACTTATTTATCTGGAAGAGCTTTTGATATTTTTAAAAGTATTTACGACTTCTGAATTTGTCCGTAGCTACTTATAAGCGTCTATACTATAAAAAAATATCGATGTTTAGCCAAAAATATTCCCACCGCTGCAGCTGACCACATGCTGTGTTTCATACATTTTTAGCTTCACATTGTAATTAATTATAAACACGTGTTTTTATAGCGTTATTTATTGGCTATAGGCTGATTCTTAATGTACTTAGAATAGATTTTTTAACGTGTTTTTATGTATCGTTCGTAATTTTAATTGGGTATTACAATAATTATAAAAAAAAAGTTTTCGTGATAAAGTCGTGTGCGGTTTCACTTGCGGACAAAATTAAGTAAGTATTTCTATAACTCTTTCTATAACTCATTTGTTATTCCTCATTCGTTGTATAACCTATATGATTATGTATTATGAACCTGTTTAGATGAACGAAATCCGTCCAGTCGTTTTTTCATGAAAGAGTAACAAACATACATCCTCACATTATAATTTTAGTAAGTAATATCATAATTCTAATGTTCATAGAAATATTCAAATGAAAATAGGAAGTAGATAATCATTAATCAAGCTTGAAAAAGTAATGTCGGAGGCGAAAGCTAGAATTTGTCAAATATTTCTTTCCGTAAAATAATAATTTCGCTATGCCATTAATTTGCAATGTGACATACGGAGACGTGTTTAGAGTTTAAATGTAGGGTTGTCACAATTCAATATTCAATTTAATACTATTTCTTTTTTTATATAATTCTCCAAATAATATACCTACTTGATTATTGAATAAGTTGCTGTACGGTTTAGGAAATGAAATGTTATGTTGATACATTCATTGGTGGTAAATTTAAAAAAATTTGTAATGGCGTTTCAAAAGTGCTTCTAGAAGAAGTCTATTTGAATAAATAAATGTTTGAGTTTGAGTTTTGCTAATGAAAATTGAGTGCAGGTTGAAACTTGAAAGTGTGAGTTTGATGATATTTTCAAATATTTAATTAAGTTTGGTAAATGACTTATTATAATGATAAGTTATTTGCTTAGTTCTAATACAAAGTCGCTACAGTAGTTTGCTTCACTCATTGATGATGAAAATGTGCGTGAAACTATAATTTTCAATATTTTATACCAGCATGAACTTGTCTATATTAATCGAATTCGATTAAATGTTTTGTTATATTGTATATTTCGTGTCTTGAAGACAAATGTTTAAAGAAAAGGCCCTGCGTTCGTGCAGTTGTTGGCCTTTAAATTTTCTCCAAGTTGGCAGCCCTGGCATTTCTGCGGCAGTGAAAATAATAATTGTAATGCCGGCCTCGGTGCTTCTCAAAATAGTGTCGCTTTCGTTGTCGTGAGAAATGTAGTATATTATGATTTGTGTGTTGTGTGGTAAAGGTCAATTTTGTATAGAGAACGGGTACGTCACGATTGTTGAGTGTTTTGCTAACGGTTTTTGCCTTTTGGTTTCACTTAATATACAGATGATGTCAATATCAAATTATAGTAAACTAGGTTTCCGCCCGCGGCTTCGCCCGCGCAGTCAAAGAAAAACCCGCATAGTTCGCGTTCCCGTGGGATTTCCGGGATTGCGTCATTTTCCCGGGATAAAAATAGTCTATGTCCTTTCTCGGGTATCAAAATATCTCCATACCAAATTTCATGAAAATTGGTTCAGTAGTTTAGACGTGATTAAGTAACAGACAGACAGACAGAGTTACTTTAATTTATAATATTATTTTTTGTATACATAGGTATGTATGTTCACCAGCTTGGTCTAAGCTAAACAAATTGAATAATAAATTAATAACCTTCCCCGCGAACTATTAATTTGTGAAACCTAATGAAAATCGGGACTTTGAGTTAATCGCTAACAGACGGACAGATTATAATTTAAAATAGTATGTAGTGATAGTAACAACTAGACTGTAAACTGTGCATTGAAATAATCCATCCGTGATGATAATGCGATTATTATATTTTTAAAATATAATATTATATTGCAAGAATCTCTGACGCATATCAAAATGGTCGAATATCAAATGTATTCCCGTGCGGCAACCAAGGTCCTTTTATTTTTGCTTCGGAATTTTGTCAGTTATAAGCGACTTCAGAATGATATTAAATTTTAAGAATACATTATTATAAATATGAACACACATGTATTGTAACTATTACCATTTATACTTATACCTACTTACACTCAAACCATGACGAAAATGCATAATATTTTTAGTACATTTTGTGCAAGTAAAAAAAATTCAATCGAAGTCGGTTTAAAGTACCTACTACCTACTTAAATATTTTTTAAATCATAAGCGTTACACCATAAAAAAAACATCGTAACCACTAAGTACGTTGTTTAAAATATTTATACTTAGATATAGAAATATTTTTCAATTTTTAAATCTGGCTGTACGAAGTGCGCGACAAAACGTACGCGTTGCGCGATTTAAAAAAAAAACACCTTCCCGCCAAGTTCATTGTCATTTCCGTTAGCTGTCAATTAACAGCGGCCATGTTTAATGGCGACGCTCAATCAGTGACGTTTGTGATTTGTGGTGTATTGTGTGGATTGTACCTTATAATTAATAATGAATTGTATTGATGAGATGAAGAGGTTTAGTATGAAATGAAGAAGTGATAATTAGGCCTATTGGCACTATTGGCGAATATTTGTAGAACGCAAAAACAGTTATCTTGTGTAAAAACTTAAAAAGTATTTTTTTTGTTTCATGTTTTGTCTTTGATTTTAGTTTAGAGATTTTTTTTTGTTAACTCTTAGTATGCATTCACTTCATAACTTATATACAAAATTAATATAATACTGCAAGTTTGATTATTTAAAGATCCTCCAATAAATAAATATATTATACCTACATCTATTAATCAGATATATCTATCTTGATTGTTGTTGCATTTTTAGTTTTTATGTAACCTAAATATACCTAATATAGTTTTTATGTATATAATTTACGTAACTTATAATTTCAAAACCTCCCACAAATAATTTATAAGTTCAGGTAGCCAGTTTTCGTACGGTATTCCGTATTGAATAGAATAAAAAGCACAGTGTGACCTTACCGCTAAGGTCAGCCATCGAACCTGGATAACGGCATGCGTTGTATCTCTAGTTATGGTCAAATGTTGAATTGTATAGGGAATTGGGACGTTTTATTGGTTACTTTTTGGTCATGTTCTAAAAGTAGGTACGTGTTGTAGCTGGGTGTAGGTTTTTGTTGGTTGTGTAGTTGATCCTTCGATAAAAAAACGTTTAAATCTGTCGTACCTACCTAAGAATTAATCCTACAACAGACCTGACTGTTTGAAAGCGATGGCCTTCAAAAAGGTGTTTTTTTTAATTTCATGATTGTAAAGAAGTATGTAATAGACCGGACTCTCAGTGGAGTTTCGTTTGCAAAAATCGCGGACCTAAATCTGACTTCTGATCAGGGATGTAACGGAGGTAGTTTTATCGGAACCGAAATCGGAATCGGAGTTTTCAAATTTGGTTTATCGGAATCGGAATCGAAATCGGAGGCAGGGTCAGTTTGTTTAAGGACAAAT
>CAJQZN010038463.1:0-26624 GCA_907164685.1 Colias eurytheme | reverse complement strand
CGTGCACAATAAAACGGCATTCGGTTTTAGTTCAAACCATTAAGATTAAGTTGAATAAGTTGAATAAGTCCACAAAAACAGTAACACTAATGGTAGGTCTTCGCTATTATATTTAACAGTGAAATGTATTTTTCCGTGTCCATTTCTTTAAGTCTTCAATATATCACAGTAGTCACTCAATAAATTCACAAACACTATCGATTATTTACCATAATACTCTGTTTTAGTATATTTAAATTAGTTTTTAGGCAGAGATAATGTTTACGACGGCACAGTAGCACCCTCACTTGGAACATCCAATAACACATTTTATAGCTCTACTCCACCTTTCTATTTAAACGTTGTCTAAGATCACTACGGTACCCTATGGATTGTCAAACCTAAAATCTTAGAAAGTTGCCTGACAACGTACTTATAATCAATGAAAAAGTTAATTATAATTTTGTACAACATCAATTAACATTAAGATTACAAAACAAATAAAAAAGTCAGTTGGCACACCTACAAGATACAGTATCTATGACTATTTTAGTCTATGATTTGTAGGCTACAAATCATAGACTAAAATAGTAATAGAGACTACAAATCCAAAAAACACACCTACCTCCGTATTACCAAATGCGTCTGCGGCGCGTGTGTGGCCGGCGGCGGGTGGGGGGCGACCAACCGTGCGCGGTGGTACTTCTCTCTTAGTGCGGCTCCGACCGCGCGGAAGGGCGGTAGTGCGCGCCAGCAAGTACGCAATGCGCAAGAGCCGGACACACCGTGGCATTTACACTCGCGGCGGACGAGGTCTTTAACTACCTGGAGAATTTATTAAATCTTTATAATTTATTACAAACGAATAAAAAAAAATGTTGTGTGGTTTTATGAAACCACGGTAAAAGTGAAACTGTTCGAACGGTTCCGAACACTGCTTTGTGTAGCGCATGTCGCGTGACGGTCGGCTGCCGAGTAGGTATACCTACTCGGCAGCCGCGATACACGCGACATGCGCTACACAGACCAAAAAGTTTGAGACGATGTAATAAAAGTTTCACTTTAATAATCATAAGGATATAAATGTCTGGTAATTGCCCGACTCGTGTACGCGAGGGGTAATATGTAATGCGTTTTATGCGTGAGAGTGACATAGCGCAGCTTATAAACGACCGTTGTATGTTTAAAATACAGTATTGTTAGTACCTATATAACTTGTGTATTATTTACATACCTTTTTTTTTTTTTTTTTTTTTTTTTTTTTTATCGTTGGGAAATGCATTTACGCATCCCTCTCTACAGTTTTACTGCCCGAGGGGGTATGTGGGACTCGCATGAAGCCATACCCACTAAAACCCAACGGTGGCCACCGTTCATCTTCGGCGACAGGGGTTAACAGCCAGGCCTTGTACCCCTGCCGCCTACGTGGTGAGTGCCGCAACTGGGCGACTCGCCCAAGCCCCTAATTTGGCAATAGGCGACGGTATCGCATAATGATAACGCTGCCCTATTGCCGGGCTATCCACCCTCTGTCGCAGGGGGGGCCGGTTTACTTGCAGCGAGCATATCTGCAGTATGCTCGTCTCTACGTAAACCTCCCCCTGTGCTTAGTTGTTAGCTCTTGTTTCAGGGCAGACGTTGGACATACTGACGCCTCCGTCTACCAGGTCTCCGTCGACGCAGAGGATCCGCCGCTGGGTCATTTTCCCGGGCCCTCTCTGCATCTTCTTTCGCCTTCATTATGGTTTCGCAGAAGGCTGCGACCATCCCCCATTTCGCGTCATCAGCGACCATCATCTTCACAAGGGCATGCAGGGTTATATCGTTGATCGCTCCCAGCAAGCCCTCGAGCGACCTTCTTTCGGATGTCCAGGCTGGACACTCGACTAACGTATGTAGGGCCGTGTCTAATTGGCTGCTGCAGTGGTGGCAAGAGGGGGCCGGTTCACGTCCAATCCTATGCAGGTAGCTGCCGAAGCATCCATGCCCCGACAGGACCTGCACAAGTCGGTAGCTGAGTGCCCCCCACCCTCTCTCTACCCACTCTCTTAGCACCGGGCTTATCGCGCTGAGAGTCCAGGCCCCCACGCACGATGCGTTCAGTTCCCGACTCCATTCTCGGAACACCGCGTCTCGAGCTTCCTGCTTCCAGGCATCGAGCGTTTCGGAGGTCAGCTCTAAGCCCCTCCCTCTTGCTTCCGCTCTACGCCAGTAGACATCCGCCAGGGCGGCCGCTTCGAGGTGCCAGGGTGCAGTTCCGGCTATAACACACACCGCATCATACGAAACAGTGCGATACGCCCTTGCAACCCTTATGGCTATCACTCGCTGCGACCGCCTCAGCACAATAGTATTGCGCGTTAAAAGCTTGTCCGCCCATACCGGGCACCCGTACAGCGCCTGTGAGCGCATAACTCCAGCAAAGAGTCGGCGACATGCTCCGCTCGGCCCTGCAATATTCGGCATAATGCGGCAGAGAGCCGCTGCCGTGGTGCTGAGCTTTGTAGCCAGTGCCGAAAAGTGAGCTTGGAATGTCCATCGCGGATCGAGTACCAGACCGAGGTATTTCAGCCTGGACCAAAATTATTTACATACCTACTCAATGGATTTTATTTCATCATTATAATAGTTTTATTGAACAATACCTGATAAGAAGACAACAAGCCAAGAAACTGAAACACTTTTCATCTTTCCGTAGTTTCTGATTCTTAATTACTACTGTCACACTGCACACATACAAATTAAATTGTAACATCCTGATGTTGCTATCAAAAATGATATTCAGGAAGGTTTTTGCCACAGATCACAGAAACTGTTTTTTCACATCTACGAAATCTATAACCACACCAAAAGCTGGATTATTGGATACTTTTATCTATGAAACGAGTGGGCAAACTGACGCTTTCACAAATGTAATAATTTTATCAATTGACAAAGTATTTATATTTAAAAAAAAGTTATTTATTTACACTTTTATAATCGTACTTTGACGAAGTTAATGGGCACTTCCAATTAAAGTGGCCATACCTTTACTTTACTATCTATAAAACAACTATTAAAGATGTCTGGTTAAAGAAAAAATGGTTGCATGTTCATTAAGTTTACAAAGCAAAAATAAAAACAGTAGCCGTAAGTACGAATAAATTGATTAAAAACAGGATTAAACACCTTTAATGCACTTTGAGTACTTGCTTCGTTTTATTATGGTTTTATAAATATTATCTGTTGCATGCGTTTTGGTTTATCTGTGAACATGATTACCGTTGCGTGTTGGCGCGAAAAAAAATACAAAAATGACGTTTATCGCATTATGCTAAGTGGCAAAATAAAAGGAAGTAAAGGCCGAGATGAAATTATTGTAAACAAATTTGTTAAAGATCTCGTTTTGAGATATGATGTGTAGGTTTATTTTGTGGCTATTTCAATTTTAAGTGTAGTTTTTTTCTCACCGTTGATTGATCGTTTTGGCATAGAAAATTAAGATTAGCTACTTAGTATTGACATTAATTGACGGAAAAAAACTTTTTACGAATACCTACATAATTATTAATTTCATATAATATTTCGACGATCTATATTATTATAGATCATCGAAATATTATTATGATCCATTATTGAAAGGTATTTAAGTAAAATAATAATATACTTAATTTAAACTCGTTTATAAAGTATACTGTACGGGAGGTCCACTTTTCCAATAAAATTGTCCATGTAGTTTGTACAACCGAATAAAAATTAATATAGGGTTGCCCTTTTTTAAAAATAACTTCATGTACCTATTATGTAAGTATAGTACCTACTGTGCTGCATGTACGTAAATTAAAGTCTTGCCGCTCAATATTAATTTGATAATTTGAGCAATTAGGCAACGCATTTTGATTTTTGAATACTAACATAATTATTAAAACAAGTCAATTTTTCATCAACTAATTAAGTGAATATTACGTAAGTTTATGGATAAATTAAAAAAAATTGTATGCTCACGCAGATAAGTGCCTCTCATTCAAATATTTATCTCTTAGGGCGAGTATTTTCCCAAACATTTTCCCCATAATATTAATATATCTTATTTATTATTATTTTTTAACCAACTTCAAACTTTTAAGTAGCAACCCTATTTCACGGGTAGCCCTTAGGGTAATTGCGCCCTTCGACACACGTAACATCGTTTCGCACAATATCATAATTGGACCCCCTGGCGTCAAAGTCGTCGAACGAATATATTAGGAACAGTTTGGGCCTATGTAAATCAACTTTGGATATCTATGTAATACTTTTAATATATAATTATTTCTGGTAACATTGATCTTTACAAGGTAGGTTCTATTCAAAGGTAGGTAGATAGTATAATTTTTACCTTAAAAGATGTTACAATTGTATGTATCTAAGTAAAATATATAAACTTGGTCAATGATTAATATTGATTGATGTATACCGAAAAAACATGGTCTACCTACCATGTTTTTTCGGTTTTTTAGAAATCTATAAGTTTATTATTTAAGAATATGTACACCCAAAATCTACGCTGTTATTACTTAGAGAATTTGCGCCCCATTATTATGAATTATAAATAAAAATAAGAAACATCGGCTGAACCTTGAAAGGCTTTTCAGGAGCGCTTTATACCTATATCACTATAGTACCTATATTTTATGCATTTTGCAAAACCTTTATCAATTCTACGACTAAATGTATGCAGTCCCACACAATTTATTTAATATTTACGCAAAGTTCTATATCACTATTTAATTTTACGCATTTTGTTCGAAACCTTTATAAACTCTACGACTAAATGTATGCAGTCCCACACAAGATCGTTTGATTGAAAGCTAAAACGTCCCTTGCAATTTGTGCACCGTTCAAGGAAATCATTCGAAGAAATTGCTCCAATATTACATTCAAAGATTATACACTTAGTTGGAATGCTTCACTAAACTACATTAAACGTATGTGGTAGTTAGATCGTTTCTTGTAATGGTTTATTTGATTGCTGGGCTATTATTACTAATGGAGCGAAATCTTTTACTATTTATATGAAACGGTTTTTAAATGCTCGATGGGTTTTAATGACCAATGAAACAGATACAGTCAATTATATTATGCGCAATTAATACTAAGAATTAAAAATAGGGTTCATCTATTTTTTTCAAGGTTTATAAATAAAACATTGACGCTACTATAAACAACAACATTGTTGATTGTACTTTTATAAAATGTAACTAATGCCACAGATAAAATAATATTGTACTTGTACTAATACTACTGTGCAAAATATATTATTACTAGCTTACCACTAGCGCTTTCGCCCGCTTTGTCTAAAACCTAACCTTCTTCTTGACTCACTCTACTTATCTATTAAAAAAACTGCATCAAAATCCGTTGCGTAGTTTTAAAGATATATTAAGCATACAAATGGGACATATTATGGACAGACAGAGAAAGTCAGAAAGCGACTTTGTTTTATACTATGTACTTAGTGATTATTTTTTTAATACGTCTTATTATAATAATGTAGAGATATTTGTTCTAACAAAATATATCGCGTATCAAAATAACGGATGTGTCTTGTTATGCTCATTGCTTGTTACTGGTTTATCTATGGAGGAAATTATGGAACAAATCGATGGAATAACTTAGAAATTACACGCTGTTTGAAGTAACTGGGTTATAAGTTATAAGTATATCGTTTGTAAAGGCAGTGTTGAAGTAAAGATTCAATTGCACTACATAAGTCAATTACAAGTATTTTTCTCTGTGTATTAATAACAAATTAGTAAGAAGATCGTAGAGTTTACTTAATTTCATACTAGTGAAAATTCTCCTAAATTTATATCGCCTGTGGTCAAAGATCGGTCATACGAACTCGGAAAACTTCTTAGAATATGCACAACACTTTTGTGAGGATCACCACATGATACATATTATGTAGTTTTGGATTCTCTATAGGATATACAGACAAACATTCGTCTATATAGATTTCAATTTTATTCTGCTTTCCTTTATTTAAAATTATTCATTTAACAAAGCATTTCCACGAAGTAGATACGTAGTAATGATTTAGTAATCTGTGGCACTAGTCCGAAAACCATTTATTCTTTCGTTATAGAAATACGAGACTTTACTCAAATCTTTACAACTCTTTATGGAACAACTAGCGGTCCGCCCCGGCTTTGCCCGTGGTACCTACATGTATAAACTATCCTATCTCTCAAGTTGGATCGAACTGCACATGGTGTGCGAATTTTATTATAATTGGTTAAGTGGTTTAGGAGTCCATTGAGGACAAACATTGTGACACGAGATTTATATATATTAAGATAAACATTATCAGTATGTGAGGGTGCATAAACATGCAAAAAGGTGTATAATCTGACCTCGCTCACCTTCCTTCCAACTCGGTTATTGTGTAGATTCATCAAGCTCCTCGCATCAGATTCTATCTCCCTGGAGTCGAGGAAGCGTCTCGCGAACCTGGCCCCATAGGCTGCTTCACCACAACCCCCCCATTGGAATTGGTCGGATGGACTGGGTGCGCGGCGCCTAGGAGAAAGGAAAATATTTGTATAGAAATTTAAGAAATTGTTGTACAATAGAAGCTTTAGGACGAATTTGAAGGGGTATCCCAAAAAATCGAGTCGAATTATTATCGAGGTTAGACTTAAAGTTCATATTTAATTATCTATTAATAATGCTTATTTTATATTTATACGTATTTAGTCACGGGCGATTGTATTTGTCTGTCTATAATCATGCTCGCTGGAAAAATATCTATTACAGCTTAGGAGAAAAGCTTCGACGTGATAAGAAATTCTGTAATCCTGCTGGAGATGGAGATAATATGTTTATTACTATTTTACGCGAAAACCACTGAACGGATATTGATTATATGTACTTGATAATGAAAGTAACTTATGGATCCGAATCACTTAAAAGCTATACTTATTTTATCGCGGGTTCTTCCACGCGTGAATCCGCGCGGTATCACTAGTTTACCATTATTAAAAAGTGGGTACATAATAGTCATAATACATCATACTTTAGTGTATCAAACTTTAGTGGTTCAAACTTACCGATTAGAAGAGCACCCGCACGCCGGTAAATCGCCTCTCGCGCAGGCTGTGCTGAGCGCATGCGTGACTCCAGCTGATGTGATTGCGTATGTGAAGGCGGCTTCTCTTGTGGCTGCAATAGATTTAATATTGAATATGTTTGAAAGTTTATAGTGTGAAGTTAAACATGCATTAATGAAAATTTTTGTCGTGCATGCTGAAAAAAATTTGAAATATGCTTGATGGATTGGTTTTTCTAAGTTATGTCCTGAAATTTTACGCAATTCTAAGCTTTTCTTATCTTTTGCGGAAAAATAAAATGAAGTGACTCGTAATTTGTAAAATAATTCGTGCTTTTTTCGATTTCGTTGCTAAATGATTTCTGTCTGATTTATTTTTGATTAATATTTATTTTGGACCACTGACGCTATGCACTAATACAATAGCCCGAGCCGAACTATGAAATAAAATAAAATTAACAACAAGATGGCGTCTTGACTTTTGTATTCCTTTTTTAAAAATATGCATATCTTTTTATTACGTTTGGAATTAGAACTATTGTGTTAATTTGGTTGATTATGAAACTTTATTGATTGGAATACGTGAACTATAAATAAAGTGTGATCGTGGGAACGGTCAGACGTATGATATTTATCAAGAAGCTGTCATGTCGGCGTCTCTGTAATGAGTCAATTAGGAGTCGATTGTAAGGTTATGTTTACTTGGTTTTGAGGTTTCATTTGTATGAATAAAGAAGCTTGTTAATAGAAAAGACGCAGAAGATTTTAAAGACTTCGAATTTGCTACATCTATATATATAAAAATGAAACCCGTTTTCCTTGGTCACGGCATCACGCGAGAACGGGAGGACCGATTTCGATAATTCTTTTTTTATCATATTCCTTGAAGTACGAGGATGGTTCTTATATTATAGAGAAAACGTATATATAAACCACGGGCGAAGCCGGGGCGAACCGCTAGTATTTTTATATATCTTAGCTGAGTATCTTAGTACCAACTGTTTGCTTCTTTTCGCAGTGATCTATATCTATTTTGCGAAAAATGTGAGTAATCCACCAGGTAAGATTTTTCCCCTATCAATTATTTATCTTGTATTCCAAGTGCCATCGATATTCAAATTACCTATATTTGTTATACTTTCGTTAAATTTTTAAGTTCAACACATTTTGCTTTAGGTACATTTTCCTAACTAGTTGTAACAACTGTAGAATTTTTCACTGTTAAAAAATAAAATTGTCATTAAACGAAGCAGATGACCTAGGACCTACATATAGGTGGACCAACAGAATCTTGGAATGGCGTCCTTGGACCGGGCGAAGAAATGTTGGACGTCAGCCTGCTAGGTGGGCTGATGATATAGTGAAGGTATTGGGAAGAAAATGGATGCGGGTGGCGAAGAACAGAAAAGAATGGCGTGCCCATGAAGAGGCCTATACTCAACTTTGGGTTAAACCGGGCTGAGAAAGAAGAAGAAGAAGAAACGAAGCAGAAAATAGTGCGTACGTATACCAATACCTACGGTATATACGGTTTGAAATTTTCTTCAGTGTTATTTTTACGCGTGTTTATTAGTTTTTTTGTTTTGTACTGAAAACTTTACGTAAATTCAACGTTTATACAAACCCTTGTAACTGTTGTAAACAGCCCAGTATGAAATTGGTTAATCATAGACACTTTGCAAGTGTCTCCCAGATCATAGACAAGGTAAATGTAAATAAAACTAGTATTTATTAATGGATGGGGTTGATATCCTGATACTGAAACTTGTTCACGGGTGAGACAACGTATTTACATAAGTGATGATGACTATATTGAGAGGAGAACGTTATAATTTTATAGATTTAAAATAAAACCTTGTGAATAAATAAAACCTATTTAATCGAGAGATAGGTACTCTATTATTATAAGGCATTATGACGAAAGTACAGTTTACAAATTAATTTTTGCCATTAAATTATACACATCCAAAATCTGTTTGAGCGTTTAGGAGGTATGATGGAATAAATATACTAACATGTACGTTATGTATGTACTTCAGGCTTCACGATTTAGCTTGACTGGTAGGAGTAAAATGACGAATTCAAACGTATTACAAATTCGAATTTAAAATGCCTAAAAAAGATATCGAAAGTACAGATACATTTTTCGAAACAAAAGCTTTTAGAAGGCTTTTAGGTTATATATTTTAAAGTTTGAGAGGTTGAGTGCATGCTTAATATGAACTATGTTGTAGGCAATAAGTATGAATAAATAACGTTTTATATTAAGTGCTTTATTCCATTATGTATCAATAAAATATTAAATCTCACAACAAAGTTACAATGGCGTTATTTCCGTATGAAGCTACGCAAGGAGGTTGGGTATCCTCACTTATAAATATGACAGTAAAACCTCTTTATAATATGGTAAAACTATCATAAGTCCGTATTATGTCAATTAAAATGTATGTATATGGCAATAATTAAACCCCCAAGTCGTGAACGGATCATAATTATTGACAGATTTATGGCAATACCATACAATTGTTTTGAATAAATGAATTTTCTATGCAATCAAGATAATGTTTGAAATCTTAATTACTTGAAACAATAATAAATACATCAAGATGTTATTGCGATGGGTTCATAAATATGAAAGATGGGTACAGCTGGTGTTTGTTTAAAAAGCGCTTGTATATTATTTCGTTGAAATCGTTATCTCTTATATATAAAATTCTCGTGTCACAATGTTAGTCTGCATACTCCTCCGAAACGGGTGGACCGATTCTCATGAAATTTTCTGTGCATATCGGGTAAGTCTGAGAATCGGCCAACATCTATTTTTCATATGTACCACGGGCGAAGCCGGAGCGGGCCGCTAGTTTTTATATAAAGTAATAGGTATTCTCTGTGAGAAACTAAATATCAAGACAGAAGAAGTCTAAGGCTGGTTGCAGAGCTAGACCGACCATCAGTGCGTACGTCAGTCGCGCTTGTCATATGTATGGAAATTCATAAAACCGTTCATAGCTAGACCGACCATACGCACGCGTATTGTCATGCGCATTAGTGTCATAGTCATACAATTGTTGATGCGTATCGTCAGGACCGACGCGGACGGTACGCACTGACGGTCGGTCAAGCTCTGCAACCAGCCTTACATGTTATGTCTTTAGATATTATTGTTTTTAATTTCATTTTATTTAAATTGTGTTGCCTTTTGTTTTTTACGTGAATAAATAAAAATAAAATGTTTTAATTTTTACATATTTTATTTTAATTATATTCCTATTATCATTATTAAATCTGAACTTTTAATTAAATTATTCACTATCCCCCAAGTGAATTGACTTGAATTTTCAGTTTAATTATCTTAATATTAAAATTTAATTAATTTAATGAATCCGGTTTCAATTCCCATAAGAATTGAACTGACTTTAATTTTTACTAGATTAACATAGCATAACATTTCACAGTTCACACTCCATGTTTTTATACATTCTGAAATCCAGATTATGAAATGATCAATGTTTGTATTACATACTGCTGTAAATTGGCTGTAAATGAGTAATTAAAAAGGCTATAAAATATCTACATAGATAAGGTAGCTACAATAAAGCTACAATAAAATAATTTAACAATATTATGTTGACATCTTATAAGTCTAAACGTCTACTCATTTTTATCGTATTTTGATAATTTGCCATATTTATTAGATAATAAACAAACAAATAAACAACATCAGGTTGATAGTTAACATTTTGTTTTAAATTTCAAATTAGAAAGATTATTGCGTTTTGAGAAGATTAATTGTGAATAATGTGACAAATATTAATTATTCGACTATGTATTTTATAATTCTACGTTTGAAAATGTTCTCGTTGGAATTTCTGAGAATCGCTGTAGCCTGTAGTGTCTGTTATATTGATTCCCGGTAAGTAAATTTTCAAAAATAAATGAATTTCTCTCTTTTTTAAAAATAAGGCAATGTTTCCTTTCAGCAAACTAGTAACCTTCAGTATTAGAATACTCACTTATTTTCATCCAGGGGCCATTGAATCTTTCCAGCCTATATAAGTTTTCCATAGGGTTTTCCAATAATACAGCTAAGCATTATAATAAATTTTTCTCTATCTACTTCATATTATTATTACCTATTTTCTCAATCTAGAATTCGTTGTTTGTTATAATTTCAATATTTTGCTTAAACATAACTTTAATTTACTTAACACTATAATATTTCATGATAACAAAAACAAGGCTATAAAACGGACATTAATATTACAAACACAATTAATCAAAATGTTCAATTAAGACATTATTACCGTTTCATTTGGTTCGTGTTGCCTCTGACCTTTGATTATTGTGAAAATATCGATTGTTATTTATTTGTTTTAATTAAATATTGTGTTTTAGACTTATTGTGTCTGTGCCTTTATATATAGAAGCTTTTGCGATAGAAAAAAGTCAAATTATTTTTCTTGTAAATCTAAGGCTTTGTACATATCGTTTGCGAAAATAGCTTACATTTTATTTCAGGTATAGCCTCATCTGTCTACTGTGGCTATATCGTATACATCACGTATATATACTGCTTGTATATTTTAGTTATGTCATCTTCGAATTTATGGAAACTGACGTAACTATTAAAACTTACATTTGCAATAAAAAAACGGATTTTTCTTATGCAATTATTATAAAGTCTTACAGTCTACTAAAAATCATTCTGTAATCTCTAAAACTATGCGTATTTTCCAAATATTTAACACCTTAATCACAATAAACATAACTCTGTGCCTTAATTAACTTTCTTTCCTAATCAAAGACAAATCACTCATTATAAGAACTGTCAATACAAACGTTAGATTGTCAAACAAAATGGCGCCAATTGTAAAGTCATTCGAACTTGTCTGTCAATTAACGTCACAACAAATAAAACAAACTTGAGTGTCTCGCGGGTGTCACAATAGATCCGTGAGCGGTCGGATATCGTTGTCGTGTCGTTGTCGTGACGTGTAAAACAGGACTTCGTGTATAAGAACTAAGAAGTTGTCGAATAATATTATTGAAAAGTATATCATTTTGTACTTTGATGAAATAAATAACTCTTTTTATGTTTATTAATTGTGTGAATGAAATAGATACGAAAAGCAACTTCTTTCAAGTTTCGTAGCAGTACAAAGATGTACAATATAAAACTAGTGGTAGACCGGGAGATACTGACACAAAATTTCGAGTCATTTGCATAGGATGGCGGTTCTACAGGGGTCTTAGTACGCAATGATAAAAAGAAAAATGAGGGTGTGATCGCTGGTATCGGTGGTTTAGTCGCGTGGGCGTTAGCCGAACTCGTCGGAAAAATAGCGAAAGTCAAACGATTTGTAACACAAAAATTTTAGTATTTACCGATAGCCCATGAAAAAGAAGTAGGCGGTAGTGTCATGCCATACTTTTCCGGTGTGACTTACAGCCCGCCATACCGACGCGAATATGTTGATTTAAATAAAACAATTATTCAACCATTTGTACCAGGCTAACTTTTGCACAGGTAACCATCGTCGTGCAGCCATTTACGAAAATCGCTATGCCATACTTTTCGGACGATTCCAAATGGTCGCCATACCGCCGAAAATCTGCAAAAAAAATTTATTTCGCCAAACTTTTTGTACCAGTATTGCATTTGGATTTTTGGAGAGTATTTGATAAAATGTGACCATTATTATATTTGCCATACTTCTAGTAGGGGGAAAAAGTGCTGTCATACTTGAAAAATTAATTTAGTATTAATTTATATAAGTGAAGATTTCCAACACCTAGATCTTTGAAATTTTGTATTTATATTCTTTGATCCTCAAACTTCCAGGAAAAATAAGTGCCATACTGTTATTTTCCGACGAGTTCGACTAACGCCCACGCGACTAAGCCGCCGGTACCAGCGTTCACACCATCATTTTTCTTTTTGTCATTGCATACTAAGAACCCTGTAGAACCGCCATCCTGTTACAAATGACTCGAAATTTTGTGTCAGTATCTCCCGGTCTATGGATTAATGATTCAACAAATTAAAAACGTTTTTTTAAGCATACACCATGCAAGCAATCACCACTTTACAATTCTTATGTAACAATTTTATTTTTATTTTAACGTATTTTTAGGTCTACGAAACCTCAAGCTCAATTCTTATAATGTAGATATTATGATTAACATACGATTATTGGATCAACGTGATATTAAAACGGGTAATATTATAAAATTGTATATTGCCTCAATGGGAGCAACTGTTTAAATTTCACAGAAAAAAAGGGAAAAACTTGTTCAACATAAATCATTAGTATCGAAAATCTTACCGCTCTGTAAGTAGTTTGTTCATACAGCCTCTAGTCCGACTTCCAATGAAATAAAGTAGATTTTATAAGCTAGTTAAACTCATGTATGTTACAGAACTATGATGTTATTAAACGAGCGACAAATTATATCCTCACACACTCACAAGGTAATGCGTAATTTTGAACCTATCAATTTTGATTGATAACATTCTAAAGATTGATTAAGTTTTTTGCGTGTGTTTCACGTACAAATAGATTAATCATAATTTAATCGACCCGTTCGTTTACTTTACGAGTTTTTTGCGGGAAATCAACGATCTGTCAATTATTATTAACCTCATTTTTATTGCGAAGGATCAGCGCTTTTAACACTTTAAATTTATCTCTATTATTTTATAAAAATGAATATCAATTTCCCTTTATCACGACATCGCGCGTGAACAGTTGGACCGATTTCGATGATTCTTTTTGTTGTTGTATTTTCTATTGTCACAAAGGATCTTGTGAACAAATATTGAAAAATTGGTACTTAATAAATTAAGCAAATTGAATGGCCATGTAAACTTTATGCGTTGGACAGTTTGCGCGAAGACAGGACAACGTTTGTCGGGTCAACTAGTGATGAATAAATTAGTATTTTTTAAACTTTTGGATTATATTATTATATTATATTACAAAAGAAAAAGCTATTCCCTACACACTATTATTCGTAGTCACAAAAATTTCATTTTTACGATACATAAATCGTTTACAAAACATCGACCTTCCGACAAATCGTATATTATAAAAGCGTTGAGCAAACACAAGTCAATTAGCCGTGCAGTATAAATCACAGGTGTCAATGTGGGTGTGATATCGTACGTTTATTTGCTTTCGTGAGTGTGTGTTTTTTTCTTATTTGTATAACAGGAATATGTAAATAAAAGGTTTTAATGAGCGCGTCTATTAATTTGTTGATTTGTTAGCGATATTGTGTGATTGCTTTTGACTATATATCTTAGAAATTATTGTATGTTTATTTATAAGCCTATAAAGTAAGTTAATGACGATCAAAACGAGTGTTTACCACATGAGATAGAAGATTGGTTTATTTATTGTGATTGTATTTGTATTGGTAACTAATAGGAAAACCGTAGAGTATCTAATAATAACTTGTTAGGTAAATGATTGAAAAACTGCAATTTGATAAAAAATCAAGGAAAAGGAGATTTCATTTAAATAATGTAGTGTCTTTTTTTGTTTTGTGATAAGTTATCTTTTTTACTGTGCATTATTTTCAGTGTATCAATAAAATTTAGGAACAGTACCTACATTCACAGCAGTAAGTAGTAACCGTGTACCTAAAACTTGTGAAGATTACATGTTTCTATTTCAGTGATTTAGCAGTTTCGGATGCCAGCTTATTAGTCGAGGTATATAAAACAAGTAGTTATTTGTAGCGAATAATTATGAAATGTTACGTATTGTTTGGAAGAGAGCTTTACTTTAGAAGCGATTTAGAAGTGGTAGCGCTCAGTGGTGTGGAACTCGGACTTGTTGGATGTTGGGGGTTCGAGACCAGGCGAGCGTGTAGGAAATACCTAAATTGATTTATCAATTTATCTGCGCATGTTGATGTCACCGTTCAAGCGGTGAAGTAAAACTTATGAAGAAACCGACATGTCGCAGAATCAAAAGTTCGACATGTGACATCTGCCAACCCGCACTTGGCCAGCGTGGTGGTTTATGGCATGACGTTCCCACTTCCCTCATAGGAGGCCCGTGCCCTGCAGTAGGAATAATTAGCCAGCGCGCCAGCTCTTAGAGCTGGCGCGCACGAGCAACTTTGTCTCCGCAACTATTTTGTCTCTCCCATCAATTTGTATGGGGAGTTGCGTCGCTACGTGCGCGCACTTTCATACTAGCCCATAGGTGGGAGAGACAAAATAGTTGCGGAGACAAAAAAGTTGCGGAGACAAAGTTGCTCGTGCGCGCACTGTCTTAATTATTTTGAATATTTATTTCACATGACAACAATATAGTCTATGCACAGTCGAATTAGCAGAGGTCAGTGACATCGTTCCGCGGTCAAAAATCTTCGGTTGCAATCTTAAAATATCACTTTTGACATAATTTATTACGAACATAAAACTATGAGAGCGAACTTAAAATTTTGTTGGCATTCATAGAATTTTCTAAGAATACGTGTTGTTCTTCATCATTTAATAATATTAATACAGGGGCACTTGATTGAAATTTAGTTACCTAAAATGCAGTTACAGTAATTTGTGTTACAGTAAACCCTGTTGGTTTTCTTTTATTCTTTACGAAGGTAATGTCAAATTTTGGGCCAAACCACAGAATACATAATAGTAGCTAAACGCTACAGAACGGACACTCTCCGCCTCCCGCCAAAATTAAACTTACCTCACCCCCGCGCGATCAGACATAAAATGGGCCATATTTTTCTGCAAGGACGATACGCAACGAAGATTGACAACATTAATCAAATTGACTTAAAGTAATTTTATTATTTTGGATTTGTGATTATCGTTTTTCGTAGAAAATGGTTAGATATTGTGCTGTTTACGGATGTATTTAATCAGAAAAACGCGAATTTTTTTTTACGCTAGTCACAAATGTGCCAACCATAAAGCGTTAACACACACATTTGCAGTCTCTACAGTGTGACTGTCAAAACGATCATTTTGTATGGAGTGTCCGGGGTGTGGCCAAACGTTAAAATAACTTCATTGTAATTTTTGTACATTTATAGATTATGGTCTCGAGTACCAATAACTGAATAGTCTTTTGTGCAGGTGCTATGTGAGTAGTATTGTAGTCCATACTGTAGTCTATTAAGCTATGCAAAGCTTTTTTTTAAAAATTAATTCAAAACTAGTATCGATATTCATAAATTATGTCTGATATTTGCTCGATTTTTGATGATTCGATAATAAATATTATACTTATTTTATTATATTTCTATTAATCACATTAAAAAGGTTGACAATATCTGATTTAAAACAACTGTTATAAAAACCAGCTGTTAATCTTAGTTCGATACTGGTTTTAAGTTATTATTAATCACTTTATAAGTTTATCTATTCACTTACTTTTATCAAATACGATGTATCGTAGGACATAAGTTATCGCAAGTAAAGTAGCTTTTAAGTCTCTTTTACATAAGCTTAAAAGCTACTTTTTGCAATATTGAATATAATTTCAAAGGAAATGTTCGTAGTCAAATAATGTCCTGAAATACTTAAGCATTAGAAAAAAGCATTTTATGTTTACCTTTTCGGTGTAATAATCATAGGTACTAATAATAAAAAATTCCGAGAGCTTTTTGCAGATCTTTTTTACGCGAAAAGCTTTGAAGAGTAATTTACTGTAGTCATGTTATCAATACGCTTTTTATTATGTTTTTCAGTTGTCTAATTTTCACATTGGTATCGCTACTGGAAAGATATATTTATTTTGCAAAATGTAAGCTTTTTATAGTTTACAATTTGCTCAGATGTATTGCAGTGCAGTTTGTTTCACGCGCATACTTTTGCACTATAAAAATAAAAATATCTCCTATATCTGGATAAATCGAGATTAACCAATTTAGTCGAAACTCATTCACAACTTACTATTATTACTTTGTGACATTATATGAAAAATATTTAATTGTATGTGTACAATATTACTAGCTGTGCCCTGCGGTTTCACCCGCGTGGCTCCGCTCCTGTTGGTCTTAGCGTGATGATATATAGCCTATCCTTCCTCGATAAATGGGTTATCTAACACCGAAATAATTTTTCAAATCGGGCCAGTAGTTCCTGAGATTAGTGCGTTCAAATAATCAAACAAACTCTTCAGCTTTATAATATTTTATTACCAAAGAAACCAATAAATAATATCACATTTAGTATTTACCCCCCACTGTTATACTTCCCACAGCAAAACAAATAAGGAAAATTTGTGGTTTTATTAACCTGTTACCTACTTGATAATATATTGTTTTAAGAAAAAAGTGCAAAAATAAACACATTTATATTATTAATACTAATAAATTTATATTATTAATAGTAATCAATTCAAATGAAAAATCAATATTTGAATATGCCATACATGTACATAAACATTAGATATTAAATTAAAATTCATTGAAGTAGCATAGTTTATTTATAGAGCGTGCCAAATTATTCAATTTAGTAGTTTATTTTTAGAGCGTGCTATGTTATTATTAGTTATATTATAGCCAATAAAAAGAGGAAAATCACATACATTTCGTGCGGGTAAAAATACTTTATGTTGGATACTACAATATGCTTTTTTATTTGGTGTACAGTATATATAGAGCATGGTTTATAATGCGAATTCTCACATTTATGTTTTACGTGGCGTTTGCTTTGACCATAATCCTACCTATTAAGCATAGTAATTTCATACCTACAACTAGTTACCACTACCTACATGTAAAACAAAATAGTGTCACACGTGTCAGAAGTGTCATTTCTTTGGCAAGATTGAAAAATACCAAAATCGTCGCCTTACTCCATGACGTGACGGTATTGCCATGACGCGAGTTTTACTCTCAACGCGCCTTAAGAAGTTTCACTTCAAAATAATAATTTCATTTACCTTATATTAAATTCAATTCTATGTCAATGAAGATTTAGATTCATAAAAAAGCTAAAAAGAACGGTACACCTAAATAGAATTTAAAATATTATGTATACGTAGGTTTTTTACGAGCAACCCCACAGAGACAGACTAATTTAATTTAATCAAGCCTACTATTCTAGTATAAATTATCATTTATAATGTTTTTTTCGTAATGGAATTTAGGAAATGTAGAAAATACTATGAAACTTGCTAATTGGAATGTGTAAAATCATTTATTAACTTTTACTATGGAAACAGGTAAAAGATATAATTTTATAGTTTTTGTACTACGTGAAATCTTAATTTTCGTTAAACAAAGATATAGGTTAAACGCGAAAGGCGAAAAAAGATTAATCCATACTTATAATATTATAATTAATGCGAAAGTAACTCTGTCTGTCTGTTACTCAATCACGCCTAAACTACTGAACCAATTTTCATGAAATTTGGTATGGAGATATTTTGATACCCGAGAAAGGACATAGGCTACTTTTTATCCCGGGAAAATGACGCAATCCCGGAAATCCCATGGGAACGGGAACTATGCGGGTTTTTCTTTGACTGCGCGGGCGAAGCCGTGGTCGGAAACCTAGTGGTTTATAAATTTCCAACAAAACCCACATTAATAATACATTGCTGACATAGAATAAAGATTCTAATACTAATTCTTAACTTTATCATATTGTAATAGTTTACGATAAACACATACAAATATATATACTTACCCAAAGGCATGACATGACCAAAATCATTGCCGTCTCCTATGCCCGTACAATTCCACCTGTAGCCTCCTAATTGTGAGCGACACTCGGCATACGCCATTCTATGGAATAATAAATATTGGTAAGTCTAAAGGCTTCTTGCCTTGATTGAAATCTTAGTTTAATTTCATTTAGCTTATGCCTTATTGAGGCACCAAATTTCACAAAAATGTAAGTTTTTTCTGGTTTAACATTATTTTTAAGTCATTAAAAATAAACTGTAGTTATTGTTTTTGTTAAGATGAAGCAGTAAGTATTTTATTATTTGTGTGTGTTTATAAACCAACCAGTCGCTTCGCCCATGTTTACTGTGATACGAAAAATATATGTTATTCTACCTAGGGGACCTTGTAGGCTTTTTCAGGTATAATGAATAACTTGTGGTCACTTGATCGCACACACTTAAAATTTTTCATAATCAACGTCACCCATGAATATTTATAGACCTGTAAGGCCTGTACAAATGTTTTGCCAGTTTCCAAATAAGTAAGAATACTCTACTTAGAAGAAAATACTCTACTTCACAGTACCTCAAACCATCCCCCACAGCAGCGATCGCGGCCGGCGACGACCGGCACATGGCCCGCTGCTTGTCCGTCAAGCCGGCGACTCGTGCGCACACCAAGTGCGCTCCTAGCGACACGCCGCCGCAGAGGATGCTTCTGTTGATAAGAAGTGAAGATTTTAATGGATAGATACATAAATATATAAAAACGATACTAAGAATGCCAAACGTAAAATACAATTATTACATAACAAAAAAGCAATAAAAAATGTGAGGAGGGACGCCTGGCAAATGTGACAACATCGACATTATTTTGTACGACGATATTAGTTAAAATACTACTGCATATATATGTATTATAGAATACGTAATACGTTTATATACCATCATAATACAGCGTGGCATGCATCGCCGCGCCAGAAATCGGTTTTACTTGCGCCTATAGATAAAACAAACAAATAAATAATAATAAGAAGGAATGTAAAAAATACTAATTTATCTGGTCAACAGTGGCTGAGCTGTTTCGCGGAGCAATTGCTTTGCAAGGCTTCTCGCTCAGTGTGGATCCGCCTTTTGACAAAAAAAATCAAATCAGTCAATGAAATACAGTTATTCCAATGGGGGTAGATAAGAAAATGATTATGATTACATAAATATAATGAAATTAGAGGGTAAAGAGATCCTTTATGGTGGAAATACTTTTACGAAGTTAGTCTGAGTTTATTAGAAATATCAATTAATTTTCATATCATTTAATTGTTTCATTATCGTAACCGACATACAGTTTATTTCAACTTTCGTCAGTACCTTACATACAGTTTATTTCAACTTTCGTCAGTACCTTCTTTTAACAGCTAACAAAATTGGTAAGTAACGTAAACATTACAGTAAATACATATATTATTATGATGATTTGAAAGGAGTATTTTTTGTTAGATTCTAATATCACAAATAGAAAATAATGAGCAGTAAACACTAGAAAAGGAATAAATTATACAAATCCTCGTGACATTTTCATATGTTTACATTTCTGACGTTGTTTTTTAACTGCAATGAAATTTCGTTAACATTTCTTCACAATTTATTCGAATAAGAACCATAATCGCGTGGGTTTAGTTTAGCTGTAACATTGATTAAGATGTCTTTGTTAATTCCAACAATTAACGTTTGACTGCGACATGGGCAATTCACACAACGCCTACTGAAACTAAAAGTAGGTTTTTTTTTTACATCACGTGAAAGACAAATACAGAATTTGTACGTCATTTAATTCTTTTGTTGCAAATATAAAGGAAAAATATATAATATTAAAGTGAAACTTTTATTACATCGTCTCAAACTTTTTGGTCTATGTAGCGCATGTCGCGTGTATCGCGGCAGCCGACCGTCACGCGACATGCGCTACACAAAGCAGTGTTCGGAACCGTTCGAACAGTTTCACTTTTACCGTGGTTTAATAAAACCACACAACATTTTTTTTAACACTATCAAATCTGTATTTAAAATTAAAAGTCAATTACTGTACATTTATTTCGCTAAAATTCCAGAATGACATTATCTTCAAAGTTAAGGAAAGGCTTTTTTAAAACATAAATAATTAGATAAGTACACTAAATTTTCCATGAAGCAGGTGATATAAAATCCAAACTTTAACACATTTTTACAAATAAACTTTTTAGCTTTATCTGTATTTAATAGTCATTTTTTAAAACTACCTGCTATCCCTGTTATCTAGTAGGTATCTCATAGAAAATAACGGAAATATTCACTCCAATAATTTAGTCCAATTTCTCTATAAAAATGTACCTACATATTATAGATGATACAATAATAACCGGAAGTCCCATTGTAGTTTTGCGAACGGAACTGCGCTCAGCATTGTCTCTGTAATGAGATTTGTGCTTATTGACTGCGAAATACATATTCACGTTATAGTACAGGAGCGGGTTGGGGAATTTCTTGGTTATCTGATTTTAAAAATAGATTTGTTATAAGATTAGTTTAAATATAATTTTATATAAAACTTTCGTATCACAGTGTTAGTTGTCATTCTCATTGGAAACGGTTAACTGATTTTTATCAAATTTTATAATACGTATAGGTATTCGATACCCTTCAGTGCCAAGTAAGTCGTAGAACAACTAATTATAGGTTCAGGTAGTCTGTTTGTTATTTGATTAAGTTATTACAAAATTATGTAAAAAAATGATAGCTTATAAAATATTAATGTAAACAGTTACTTGAATTATGGTTCAATTATTTAGCATCCTACACACTTAATTAATTCGTTATTTATTAATCCAATTAAACATTTATTTCTAAAGAAATATTATACTTCCTGACAAGGCTGTGATAGCCTTAACTGTTACATTTAATTGCTTGTAATCAACATATCCTTAAGAAGATGTATGTGAAATCATAATATTCATTATTAACTGCTTTTGTTTGAAATAATTCATTATTTTATATGATATAACAACATAACATAACCAAACATTTAAAAATATACAGTTTTATATTCAAGAAAAACAGTTATAATAACAGAGTTTTTGTCTGCGATATCGCTCTGAAAATCAGTTTCAACCTAGACTCAGGACTGTTCATAAAAATACATATAAGATAGCATACGTGTAAACAGAACCGTCTCCTATACTATAGTGGTCAATATGCATTGTTATGAAGTTATCTAGTTCAAGTCACAGTTAGTAATGAATGTCACATTAGCAGTAAATGGTACCAATTGTTGAATTCAAATACACTACCGTTTATTCAAATTATTGCGAATGACATTTGAATTTGAATTTAAATAATCGAGGATTTAAATTGCATTGGATGGATGCAACAAAAACTCCGTATTTATGTTATAAATTGGAGACATCATGTTTATTTGTACCAAAGAAGCCCCGAAACTACTACTTAGTCCGATTTAGAAAATTTTCTCATCAGCACAAGTCATAATTTCGTTGCATTCTATAAAATTACTATTTATATGTTTATTTAATTTAGTGCGATTATATTTGATAGACACGATTGTTATTTTAAGGCTATTTTTCAGGCTTTTTTGACATTAATAACACTAAACTTCTTGCTATTATTATTCTTTTTTTCTGTTCTCGTCCCGCCAATATACTTAGTGACCTTTTTGCTCGTTACCTTTTGGCGTGGTTGCCTGGTAGAGATCACTATTTAGTGATAAGGCCGCCAAGTTAGTTGTACTCTGTTTTTTAGCTGTAAGTAATTCTTAGGTTTCCTATTTGTACAACTAATTAAGTGTTAAATAAATAAATAAAATGCACTGTCAAAATTCTATACAAAAGAGAGGCCATGATTCTCTTATTAGTTGCCTTTTTGGTCTATAGTTACTAAATCTATCTCATGGAGTTTAGTAATTTCAGATAAATGAACCGTCAAATTATTGCAGTCTAGTTCATTTAACTATTAATAACTTAAAGATCTTCAGTCAGAGATAATGAACTATCCATACAAGATTAATGGTTTAGAGTAATTTATTTCGGAGTAGGTTAATGGTATACAGTTATTTATAATTAAAATAACATAATTAATTTTGACTTTCTCTCTCGGAGTATAAAATATAGACGTTAAATTTGAAATAACGTCGAAAACAAATAGAAAAGTGAATAGGCGGCGAAATTGCATCTCTGATAGTATGGCACCGTATTTAAAGCTGAGAGATTCTATATTTTGCAGGCCTACGATACAAGCTGTCTTAGTGTAGGCCTGCAGGTCATAGATTTTTTAAATTTTAATCATCAGGTCCTATTATAATATCGTTGTATTTTTTCTGTTTAATTAATTTAAGATAATGATTTCTATGTATTTAATTTTATAGTTATGGTGAATAAATGATTAAAAATGATTATGATTATTTTTCTTCATTCCTCAATATTACAAATAAAATAATTTCAACTTTTTCCCTCACTTCCTACGAACTCATGTCGGCCATAACTCTATTATACTTAAGCTTTCTATAAATCGCATTTAACGATAACAGTTTTTACCAGAATCGTGATAAATAGCAGGAAACATAATTTCTCTCAATCTATAACGAATATGTCTTTCAAACCGGTGTTACCCACTCGAAGCCTGTCCGTCTATTCTGAGTTGTATGAATTATATTTAAGATAAGGTAAAGTAGTATTGGTTCGTTCACTTTTGAATAAAGCTATTCTGATTGCGAATTATGCTACCAGGCTTTCAGAACATTGGAGAAGTTGTCATCGAGTTAATTTTGGCAATTTACAAAAAATCGGGAACCCTACAAACTTCAATAATTAGTGTTCACTATCCCCTCTGCCGTCTAATCCTGACGAATTTACTTTTTTTTAATTAAAATCAATAAACGGTTTCGTTCGCAAATATCGATGTCGGATGGACGGAAGGAAGGACGTTTTACCACTTCACCGGTTTAAAGTCAAATTGAAGATAAGACACAAATGCACTATAATTCTGCTAGACGATATAGGTATATACGATTATACGAATATTTCAAAATAAACATGCGTTTATTATGTATTATCTAATATACTATATCTAATTTTATAAAATCTACTATAATTATAGTCCTATATTGTATAAGGTACACATTTTTGTTAACAGCACTCGAACGTATAGAAAATAGGACATAAATTCAAATCTGCATTTTTGAAGTTAAAAATACGTTGATTACACGTGTTTACAGATAAATACCTATTGATGAAACTAAAATTAATAGTCCGTACTATTAATATTGGTTTTAAAATGAAATATGTATGGAGCCAGTCTGCCCACGCCAAGGGCCAATTAATTTGTGATTTATTGACTGAAAATTGATTTTATTTATTGTACGCGATAATTGAAGTGAATATTTTAAAGTTTTAGCAATATTTGAAACTTGGCAAATGTGCGATTGTAAGAGCGTATACGCATTATGCGGGTAACCGCATTGCGGGTAGCCGTCCGGCTGACCGCAAGCACAATTATGTACGTAATATTCATTTCTATGCGCACTGTGCGGTCTGCGGTAGCCGCATCGCAGTGCGCATAGAAATGAATATTACGTACATAATTGACAACATTTCAAAATTTTAAGCTACTTATTTTTTTATTTTAATGAAAACTAGATCAAAAATTATGATACACGTATTTTTTGCTTTTTCTAAATATGGAAGTTTTCATTCATCTTTTTGAGTTTTAAAATCATCTCATTCTAAAATGTCGTAAGCGCCAAATGACGTCATACATACGGAGGAATACATTTTTTCCTTTGCCACATACCTAGTTTAAATTTAAAAAAAATCTTGACTGTTGACATTTTGGCACATTTGTCACTTTGATTCGTCAAGCTTTGTAAATATTGTTATTTGTTATTTGCTGATCCAAATTTTAAACAAAAGAAACTTATTCACAAGTACTGATGATGATGACTTTATGCAGGATTTGTTAAGGGGTGCTGAAAATTTCTGGGAAACAAATATACTATCCCAAAAACGTTGGAAAGTGTTAAATAAATACAACTTTTAGTAAGTAAACAAAGTCTTTTATTTCAAGAAAATTATGAACACTATAGGCACTATTTGTATAATATAAATGAATTGGTCCAACTCCAATCAAACAAACATCACGCTAATGAAATTAAATTAGAAAACCAAAACACAATAACACGATTTAAAAGTTTGTTTACATGAATAATTCACAAAAATGACATTAACATGAAATTTGACACATGCCATACCCTGTAAATGTCAGTGATAGTTTTTTTTTTAACTTTTTTTAAATTAGGCTAAGGCGCATTTTTATTCCTCCGTATGTATGACGTCATCATCACATTTATCGTTTTTATTTAATTTCTCTTAAAATATGCGATTAAAAAATGAAATAAATTTTTTTCTGTAATCGCAAGAGTAAAATAAAGAAACGGTTTTTTTCTTTCATGGCCTTATAAAAAATGAAATGTTGTCAATTGTGATTGCGGTCAGCCGGACGGCTACCCGCAATGCGGCTACCCGCATAGTGCGTATACGCTCTTATAGAATGACTCTATGAGAACGACTTTAATCTAATATTTAAACGGTATTCATAAACAATGGACTGTCGTATATTCAAAAGAATTGTAATCTTTGTCAATTAAATCCCACCAAAAACATTTTCATGTAAAATGTTGCCAAGACGAGCCCATATGACTCGCACTGTCAAAAAGTTATCAGATCTCATGTAGAGCCAAGCTTTTAACACTACACGCCCTAACTCTACAAGGCCTAACTTCACAAACTCTACACCCGTCAAAATATGTGGCTTGGCCGTTCGGGATCAGATATATGTATGGGATCAGATCGTGCCGTGTGTGAAAATTGTCCTGAAATATTTATTTATTTATTTAGATAAGTAATAGAAGGTTTAAAATAACAACCTTCAATTCTAATTTTTAATCCTTATAATTAGGCGTAATACACAAGAGTTATATTTCAAAGAAATCCAGTAGCAATTGATGTGTAAACTGTATAATGTGACAGCGGTTGACAGACGATACTGCCACCACAGATAACATAAACCTTATGTAATCGTTTTGTTATGATTGATCTTGTTTAAAACAAATCTACTGTAATAATTGATATGGAATTTTATATAGAACTTGTGTGTCAATAAAAGCGATAGTTGGCTCTTAAACTTATTAAAATCGAATACGAGCATAACATACAGTAACTTAACATAACCTTAGAAAATGCACCAAAAAGGATATTTTTACTGTACTTTTTTGTTAGGAAACAATGTACAAAATGGAAAATTTGACAAAAGTTTAGGATATTTTTTTGTGTGAACTACGAAAGATCTATCCATCCTTACTCACAAATGTTTGCATATTACAAGACCTATATATTTGTTGATAGAGGTAAATCTACTTTTTATGCTATGTGCATGAATTATGAAGACCGCAGACATAGACCGCATAATATGATATTAAATCTCAAATAGAAATTGGGCCAATTATATATTACAGTAATGTGAATGGAGATGTGGTCACTGGACATTCTCATATTCTTCATTCTATTGACTTGGCTTATATCAGGCAATGCCATAAATTAATACGTAAAAATGTTTTTAATTTATTATTAACTAGCGGTCCGCCCGGGCTTCGCCCGTGGTACCTACATATTTCGCAATAAAAGGTAGCCTATGTTCTTTCTCAGGGTCTAAAGATTGTCTGTGCCAAATTTCATCAAAATCGGTTCAGAGGTTTATGCGTGAAAACCATACATACAAACATACATACATAATTACAAACTTTTCCTCTTTATAATATTAGTATAAGTATATATAGTATAAGTATATACAGGTAAATTAGCTTGGAGAAATTTTTGCATATGTAGTGGTGT
>CAJQZN010038462.1:2256-20901 GCA_907164685.1 Colias eurytheme | reverse complement strand
CCGCTTGAGAGGAACTTGGTCATAAAATCTGTTCCTGGCTCCCGTACTAAAAGAGAAATCATTGAATCAAGGCTGTCATGTCGACATATAAAAATATCTAAATCTAAATGGAAACTGAAATATTTTTTTGCTTTTGATGTCGACAATTAAATTACAAAATAGATACAAGCTGATAAAAGTTATAAAATGAGTTCACGACCCAAATTCTAGGCAATATTGTGTTTTCATAGCCAAGTTGGTTGGATTTGTAATGGTGTCGATGGATGTAGGTTAAAATTTAAATGCAATATTAAATGGGTTGTCATATTTTATGTAATAATTCCTGTTTACATTTTTATAATAATATTTTTTTTTAATAACGATGATCAAGTTAAATTTTGTTTAAAGAGTTCTCGTATGAAAATTGGGATCTAAGATTGGGATTATTATATTTATTAATTGTATTATTGACCACAATAAATTAAAATATTATGATAGGAGGAAAAACCGATCTGTTGTTATTGCAATATACCTATACTGGTAAATCATAAAATAATTTATTTTCGATGTCTTTTTTGGTTCTCCCGTTTTTTAAAGTATGTTTGTAAATTCAATTAATTGAGCAGTCGCAAAATGACTGTCTATAAATTGACAAAGATACAATAATAGCAATTTGTTATTTTGATGGCATTTCATAACATAATGTCTTCTATCATTAGTTATCTCAACTGATAAAATAATTAGGTAAGTGTCCATCAAAATTGCGTAACTTCACAAATCGTTCAATAGAAACGAAACTCATTGTGTTATGCGCCAAAAATAGTGGCGCAAATAAATAATTGATGAGATTGTCTACTGAACGTGCTTAACATGTGCCTGACATTTTAAAAGATCAATGATATCTTTTTTGCACCTCAGCTACGCATACGTAATAAGATAAACAGAACAATGCGAGCCTGGTGGAACAATAGAATAAACCGCCATTGCGAAAAAGGCTAGTGTTGCGATTTTCGAAACTATGCTAGGTAAATAAAACAATAGTTCATCATGCAAAAGCTTACACTGATGCTTTTGGTATTTTTGTTGGCGTCTCTCTTTGTAGATACAAAAATACGGATAAAGTACGAATACGATTTTATTTAAACTTAAGCAAGACCATATTGCCAATAGCCAGATTTATCCTATATACATGAACAATTCCCGTAATATTTACCAAAATCCTCTAATAATAATGTAGAATATTTATTATCGTAATACATAATTTAATTTCCTAATACCTAGTAAAATTTTTATAGTCGTAGATTAGCTGCATGAAATTTTTAACATATACATGCGATGTTATTGAAACATAATATTATGAACTGTGAAGGTAAAGTTAAAAAAATATCAATCCATAACAAATTGTTAAATAATTTAAGCTTACGATACATCAGCGTCGAAAATGTAATTAAGCTATAAACAAGTGACTTATGTAAGACTTCGTAGAAATAAACGCGGATGGTGATCGATGAAACAAAACCTATGTTAGATAATAATGACACGGTAAATGATACCATCAATGACCTCCATTATATCCAAGTTCCGTTTCAATTAAATAAAAGCATGGGTTTTTATAATGATGTAGAATTTCCATTTATTTATTTAGTAAATAGATACAACCATATATACTAATATAATATTAGGCCTCACGTAACTAAAACTTTTTTATACAGAAAAAAAATACATGTACTTAAGTAATTTTAATTATATGTCCAATTTTGATTTTTGACAAAGAAATAGTTAAACAATGCAGAAAAATAGAAATAAACTCATAGATAAGTCATAAATCTATAAAGATTCTTGTTTTGCCCTAAAATAAAGAGGTCATATTATTTATATAACAGAATTGAAAATAACAGAATTGAACTTGATTACCCCAAGGCGACGCGACGCCTACGAGTTACGACCAACTATTGTTGTGTGTCTCGGTCTTTACATTTTCAGTTGTTATAAAATATAAAAGTATAATTAACAAAGTCTATTTTTACTATTACTATTTTTTCAATAAAAATTAATACGATGTATCAATCAATCATATTTTTTGAGATATTTATAGTATTTAAACTAAACTGTTATGGAAGTACCACCACCAGTGTTAGTAGTGCTTTTGATTGATGTGCTTTAGAAAAAGATAAAGAAGTACGTCTTCCATTAATCATCTTCAGAGCTTGAAGACAAAGTCAAGTAAAGTCAACCACGCTTTGCTCTATTCATGTTTTAAATTGCGTATTTGTAATATGAACCGCAACATTAACTATAGATATATATTTTGATATCAGATATCTTTCTCTAGGCCAGTTGGTCCATGTCTGAAGTTAGCCGTGCATGCTGTAACGTAATAAGTGATGAAACAATAATTTAATTACAGTGGTAAACAAATTATAGATTACATTTTATTATGAAAATAATTGTACTACGATGAAAACTTATATTGTAAAAATCCAAATTGATTAAATTAACTATAATACTTGTATCAGATTTAATGTTTATTATTAACTAGCGGTCCGCCCCGGCTTCCCTCGTGGTACATATTTACGTTTTCTCTACATAAAAACCATCCCCGTACTTCAAGGAATATAATAAAAAAAGAATTATCGAAATCGGTTCAGCCGTTCTCGAGTTATGCGCTTACCAACACATTTTGCGATTCATTTTTATATATAAGAAGATGAAACATTGCTTTAATATGCTTAATGCTCTTTATCAATTTTACGGCTACATAATTTTAAATATTCATAACTAGCAAATTGACGTTGACCACACTTGAATACGTCAATATCATTTGAGTGGTTGAATTGGCGGGAAATCTAAAGACTACATAATCGCAAATAATAACAAGGAAAAGCAAATAATTAAAGACAAAGGATCGAAATTGTGATGTAAGGTTGGTATGGATGGGAAAACACGCAATTTGCATGGTCCAACTCTGCACCGTGGAATGCTAATGCACCAGATCCAGTACAACTTAAATCTACCGTATTTAGACACGTTGAATATTTACACTGTGTTCTGTTTGGTTTTGTAATGTTATATGTTGCATAATAGTTGAGAAGGAATAGTAGGAAAACCGTTGTTTTAACTAAATGAAACATTTTCGATGCTTAACACTTCCTGTTCCCTTCAGTAAATAATATTTTGATAAATTAACAAAAACAGGAAAATACGATATGTAAACCATTAAGTCATCTACTCCTCTGCCAAAATATAACAACCGCAAAAACGTTTGTCGCTTCAAATTACGAAAAATAGATTCACCGAGTCTCGCTCTACCTTTGTATTCTGTGGCTCTACAATCTACATTATACGTATTCGTTATATTAGAGTTATTATTAAATCATATCACATTTTCTTTGAATTATTATGAGTTAGCATAATTAGATAATTAAATTTAAGAATTGGCAGTATCAAGGTCGATGTATTGTTATTGAATGTTTCGTAATGCATGGCGCGACGTTTTTTTGCGAACTTTCTGTACATACCTCGCCTCGAGTATGCTATTGGCTGACATTGCACGGGACTTTTATATTTTTATCTCGGAAATACAGTCTAGATTGGCATACGTCAATTTTGACTAGAATAGGGACGTATAGGGTCGATAACAGGTTGTGTGGAATGCAGCCAGGATGATGAGGAGCTTTTAGGCTTTGAGTGAATGTATTTAATGTACCAATTGTTTGTTAGTTGGATGAAGCAATAAATATAATCAATGTACCTATATAATTTGTGCTTACTACTTAAAGAGATCATTTAAGTTATGAGATGACTTCTTATAAAATATGTATGAAGTAAGAAGTTGTACAAAACGCTTGTGATTTATTTTTTACGTTGAACAACACTTATTGGCCAAGTTTCCCAAAAGGACCTTGAAGAAGTTCCAAGTAATTTAAATGTCATTGAAAGGTCACCCATTTGTAAATATAAAATATAAAATATGTGTTACTGAAATATATGTTTTTCTCTCTTTTTATTTATATTATGCTTTTACTTTACTTCATCCGGCAGTTAAATATAAATTGAAGGATATTTTACTTATAATATATAAAATAAGTTAATTAAAAGACATTAATAATGCCATAAATATTTTATGTCTATAAAAATAAGGACGATGGTGAATTTATGAATGAATATTAGTGGTTACACGTGAATATAAAAAATTGACGTCATTTGGATATAGACACAATGCTTATGATTGAATCAACACGACTTGCGAATGCTTATTTATTTTTTGACGTCATTAGGGATTGGAGAATTCTCAATCTTACTGGGTAAAGGGAGAGAACCTCATTTGTTGAATGGTAATTTCATGAGCTTAGAGTTGTCTGTTTTCCTTGTAGATTTATTTTGTTAAAAGGCTATTCACCTGACAGCACTCTTCACAGGCGTACCTATAGGTACATAAACACTATATATCTTAGACAATAATTTGTATAGAATACATAAATAGCGCACTTATAAAGATTTTGTAACTAAAGGATTTATCAAAGAAAATAGAAAGTCTACAATCTACATCCTTCAGGTACCTTTCGCCTAAGGATTATGTAGTAAATATACAAAATTAATACCATAAAATTAATTTCGTGCTTGTCAAAGAAATAAAAATATTCAAATTTAACCTCGGCAATGTTATCAAAACATTAAAGCTAACCATTCAACCATTTTAAAATACTCGCGTGACGAATATTTTCAAGTATTTAAATAAACTTTGCACAATCTGCTATTAACATGCCTACAACTATTGTTCTGGGTACAAAAACGAGCGGATGTAAGCTAATGAATGTAAAACGAGGGGTCATTAATTCAATGTCTTGGTAAAAAACCTAAAAAGATGTTTACAAACATTATGCATTAATTACGAGCTATGTATACCTACGTCTGCTGGTTAAATACCTAGTTATATAATTGTCTTATGGCTCATCCCACTTTTATATAAAACGTGAAAGTTTAGGTTGCTTAAATTACTTACAAAAGATTTGCTTGACGCTTGTTAAAACAAAGAAAAATATTTCATAGAGGTACCTATCATGACTTGTATGATCCAAATGAAGTTTTAATTTTATTACATACGTAATAATTAAGGTCGGCTGTAAAAAAATAATAGATAAAAACCTGCTAGAGACAATATTTGAAGCTTATAATTGACTAGATTTCCGCCCGCGGCTTCGCCCGCGTTTTCAAAGGAAAACCCGCATAATTCCCGTTCCCGTGGGATTTCCGGGATAAAACCTATCCTATGTGTTAATCCAAGTTACCCTCTATATGTGTGCTAAATTTCATTGTAATCGGTTCAGTAGTTTTTACGTGAAAGAGTAACAAACATCAATACAAACTTTCGCCTTTATAATAGTACTAGCTTCCGCCCACGACTTTGTACGTGCATCCCCGTTTTTCCCCGTTCCCGCAAGAATTTCGGGAAATCCTTTCTTAGCGGATGCCTACGTCCTAACATCTACCTGCATGCCAAATTTCAGCCCGATACGTCCAGTGGTTTGGGCTGTGCGTTGATAGATCACTATATCAGTCACCTTTGAGTTTTATATATGTAATATGTATATAGAATAAGATGATGAAAAGTGGCTTTATCGAACAATAAATGCAGAACAAAAGACCAGCTACTATTCTCAAATCTATGAACATGAATAAATTCGTAGATTGGTATAATGGGCAGGCACCTCCCGGCTGCGCAAACACTAACATACCATACCAAATAGATTAAATAAATTTACATATTCAGTGCGCGTCTCGAAGTATTGTTTAGATTGATGCAAATATAATTGCTAATGTGTATCAGACAATGGTATTTGTTTGGTGGTTTTATATATTTAAGTGTCTTTCACATTCGTGTATTGTTTTATACATAACGACTTGCATGAATTTCAAAATGGAATGACGTATCCAATTTCTATTGAATAATATAAGGAAAAGGATCGTTTTCACTATAGCCATTCTCGAAACTCCATTCTATTTTTCAATAGCTTTTTAGAGGATTTTTATGTGTATTTTTATTCTGAATGAATATTATCTCAGAACAATAAACTATGTTAAGGGCGTTGTTGTAGAATCAGTAGGATATCAGAGTGATTACAATATAGAGTTTTCTTTTATAATATTTGTTAATTACCTTTATCTTTACATATAAAAAGGAATCCTACAGGTTACAGATCTCAATATGCCAAAGCCTAAATAGGTACATATATAAGCTATCAGCGATACATAAAAAAAAACCCAATGAATGAAAAACCACTAGCTAATTGTAACACATTCGTGGATGCAAGAACATAATACTTTCCAAATATTTAGAAGTAGGGTTATTCCCAGTGAGTCATCATGAGTATAGAGTATTTAACTGGGGTGCGGCACGTGTTAGGCAGCACAAATATTGTCATAAATTATATTATAGAATACAATTCTCATACAGTCACTTTCACAAATATAATATAATCTAAACCGATTGTTGCGACGATAGCGACTTGGAAATATTATTTGCAGTCTCTAACTCTTTCTACGTCTTCTTACAACGTCGTTTTAACGATATAGCATTTACGATTTTTTTTTAAATCTGCTTTTGCCTCTGCTTTTACAGGATTGAGTTTTAAAATGCCGCTAATAATACACTTTTTCTTTGCCTTTTGTCAAATATAGGATAAATTAAGTTTTTCATTCAGTTTTAAAATTCCAATGAAATGCGAAGCGTCAATTTACACCGGCATACCTTCTTCGTAAGTAGGTAGTGCAATGTGCTCGCACTTATATGTATACTTACATATTTGCTACTAGCCGCTCCGCGCGGTTTCACCCCCGTGTCTCCTCTCCTGTTGGTCGTAGCGTGATGATATAATATTATAGCCTTCCTCGATAAATGAGCTATCTAACACTGAAAGAATTTTTTAAATCGGACCAGTAGTTAGTTCCCCAGATTAGCGCGTTCAAACAAACAAACAAACAAACAAACAAACTCTTCAGCTTTATAATATTAGTATTATAGATTTAGTACTTATCAGTTTTTATAATTTAACTTTAAAACATGCAAGATTTTTAAAAATTAAAATTTGATTACTTAAAATAATGTTCCAAGCTGTTGGTCTATATCTACATCTCTTTTTTAAACCAATAATTCCATGTGAATAAGATATTACGAAGTGCCACTTGAGGCAAATAACAGATGCAGATCACGTGCTTCTTCTTCTTTGTACGATTCAACAAATTTTTGTCAACAGCAAAGGTTTTCTGAATATAAGTAGTACCTTCCTAGGTAAAGTCAATACTCATTAGTAATATAGTTGTAACAGTGGAACTATTTCATAATTAGATAGCCAAGTAGGTATGTAGTTATATATTTTAAATTTATATCTGTAGTGTAGCTAAGTTGTTTATACCTATATCATGACGAATTCGTATTTTTCCATCTGTTGAGTGCGTTTGATATATTTGGTAAATAAACTAAATGGCGCATAAAGTTATATTACGTAGCTTTTGTGGCAATTGAAATCCATTTCATGCGTATGCTTCAATTTCATTGACTTTTAAGATTGCAAAAATACGATATCTGCTTATGTGCTCGTCGGTCCTTTATTTAAAAATTACTTGAAAGGGTTTGTTACCAGATAACTTGCGATATTTATTTTACCATAGCAATAAAAATCCCGAATTGGACATTCATTTAAGCGTTTTAAAGCGGTGTAAACAAGGGTACTGAGTAAGGAGAGAAATCATTAAAACATAAATGGAAGGTCAATGTCTTCAATTAAAATATAACCGCACTTGATTGTCTCAATAAATTTATTACAATGCTCTTATATTACACTAACGAACTTATCGTTCAAGCAATAAATACTCAATTTCTTTGTTTTGAAATTTTCTCGATTTCTAAAATCTTACAAATTGAGAGTGGATTACTTACTGAAATTCAATTTAAAAACTTTCTTCAGAATTCGCAATGAAATTATAATTTTATTGGATAATATAAATAATAAAGGCGCCAGACAGGATCATTTTTGGTACCACTCATATCGTTTTACGACATCCAGTTCTATACAATACTACTAAATAAATGAAACGATTCCACTCTCTGTATATATGTAATGTAACCTTTGTAACGGTACAATTAAAAAGGTAATAATATAAGATATAAAAGATCTTATACATAGAGCACAGTTGGAAAAATATATAATAGTCTATTTAAAAAATACTGTATGATTTACATTTACCTATATTTTCTACATTATTGAGAAACTATTTTCGTTGACTGCTACCAGTCCCTATGGACTATTTATTCGACTATTTATTATATGTCCCTATAGACATTTCGTTTATGTAGAGTCTATACTCTACATAAACGAAATGCTATCTACTCTACCTGCATATAAGGTTATAAGTAATTATGATCAATGTTTTGTTTACTCAACTTTTATTGTCAAAAAAATATGTACATAAAACATAAAGCATGTGCATTTTTTGCTTTTTCACTGTTATGTATAATATACCTACACCCCGATTAAAGTTAATAGTAAACTAAATATACAAGAGACTGTATCCATGCTGGACCCACTTTTTTTTGACCACCAGCCAATGTCAACAAACTTTGTTTCATTGGTTTTAATTCATACTAATGGGTATTTATTTTTTGTTTTAGAACAAGGAGCGATGCGGGAATTTGACTTCTCTCTTGCCGCTTTCTTGATGTGTTGTGGATTCTTTATCATGTACTTGGTTGAGGAATTGGTCCACATGTACATCCATCACAGGTAACATATTATCATTATGTATTTCATTAGAAGTTGCTATCTTTTTTCTAATGACGAATATTTTTTAACTTTGTTACAGCACTTGATACTTACATTAATACATACATTTCAAAATAGGTAATCAGTAAAAAAAATTAAATGCGCAGAGAGTGCCAAATTAAATATAATTTGGCACTCTCTGCGCATTTAATTTTTGATTTGCATTTTTTGGTAGGTATCACTCGTATATTAATCTTATTTTCTTATATTTAGAGAAAAGAAGAATGGTTCGCAAGCTCCGCTAGTCAGAAATTTAAGTGTAAGAAAGAGCCGAAACAACATTGATGATCACAAGGAACAAGGAGCAAACAGCGTCACCAATTCTACCGCTAACCTTACCGACCCACCTTCTATTAAAGCACCTAAGGTAAATAAAACACTGAATAAATAAATTTTAAATAAATAAACCTCATTGAAAGATCAGCTTATTGCTTCTATCTACTTCTTCTTGTAAGTCTTGATTAACTTGAAACTTTCGTTAATTTTAATTTTTAAATTCATGGTCATGACTGTGGTCATGGTCAGTCATTTAGATGAGATTATCAGTATTCATTGATATCACTTTAATATAATAAACGAATTGACTCGATTAATTTAATTATAATTTATTTCATTAAATCATAATTTATTTCATTAATTTATTTTTTCCAGGATATTGAAGTAAATCACAACCATTCACACGGCCACAGCCATATGCCGATCAATGCCGCTGACGACGTCACATCTGCCTTGCGTGGACTTCTGATTGTGCTCGCTCTATCCATTCATGAGCTTTTCGAAGGTCTCGCAGTTGGCTTGGAATCTTGTACGTCGAGTGTGTGGTAAGATTTTTTGACATCACTGCCATCTATGCATGAGAAAAAACTCTAATAAAACCTATAAAACCTACTGCCATCTGTATTATAATGTTAAAAAATTCATCTCATTTTACAACAATTCCACTACACACTAGATGGCAGCATCTAGTATGCAGTAGAATTATTTATCAAATAAAGACCCGCGCGAATTTTGAAATTGAAGATATCAGACAGCAACGATTAATGAATGTACATAATATTAAAAATTGTTAAATGAGTCAACCATCCTCAGCTTTTTTTGGAACCATAACATTATTTGAACGTTAGTAACAATAATTAAATAAATAATTTATGCATATATGAACTATCTCCTTTCAGGTATATGTTGGGTGCTGTATCTGCGCATAAGTTGGTCATCGCTTTCTGTATCGGCGTGGAGCTTATTGCAACCCGGACCAAAACCTATCTATCTATCATTTACATAACTACCTTCGCTATCGTGTCTCCTCTCGGTATTGGAATTGGAATATTGCTGGTTGGAGGCGAAGGAGCAACAGCAGCGGGGGCATATTCTGTGGTGTTGCAAGGATTGGCATCTGGAACGCTCCTGTATGTCATATTCTTTGAAATCTGGAAGAGCGACAGATCTGGCATCTTGCAATATCTGGCTGCTCTTGTCGGCTTCGGCCTTATGTTTGGATTACAGTTGTTAAGTAAGTAAATATACAGTACCTATTAATTACCAGTATCTATCTCTTAATTAGATAATAATACTTTGTAATATTTATTATAAAAGTTTTCTTTGCAACACTTTATACTTATTATAGACACGTAGGCAATAAAAGATTTTTTTCCTCTAACATCGTCTATGAAAATCTCTAATTTTCCTCAGTGTTTTAATTTTTTTTTTTTCATTATTTTCAGCTGGTCACTCACACAGCCACTCCCACGGTCACTCTCACGGTGCATCTGATGAGCAAAGCATTGTTCATGATCACGGTCACTCACATGATTAGAAGAGATTCAGCCACACTATTTTGGAAATTTTTACTCCAATGTTGCCATGTATAATTTTTATAAACATAGAACAATGCAATATTGTTATTCGGTGAAGAGGTATTTTAATTTATGTAAACCTAGTACGATATTTGTATAATCTATACTTTTATTTGTCAGCGAAGAAGGCTAGGAAATTAGAAATATCTAAAAATGTCGAAGATAGTATTTTAGTTCATTCGGAATTATTACAGGCTAGCTTACCTACAGTGACGAAGCTACTTATACTTAGGTATTTTTAACGTAAATGTTATTAATTTAATTATTGAATGAACAATTATTATTAGGTACTATAATTTGCGCTCTATGGCTGTTAAAAGTTTTTGAAGTGAAACTTTTTTATCGGGGTTGGAAAAAAATTTAGTGTAACATTTTTCCGTTACGCGCCATCTTTTTCTTATCCCTACCACGCGTGATCCGACGTATTTCTGTAAAGTTGCATTTACTAAATTATTTTTTAAAAAATAAGGTCATAAAGAAGTTTCACTTCTTACGTGTGTACACTGTACACGCACACATTTTTTTTATTTACTTGTAAAACGTACAGTTTGTTAGGTATTTATTTAATTTAGAGTGACTTGGCGACTCGGGTATCTGCAATAAGTTGTTATTCATTTCTGCATGTTTTTACCCCTAGGTATTCGAGAAGGTTGTCTAGTCAATAAATAGTTTGTAGTTAAATTATGCAAATACATAGGTACAAATAGAAAATAGTTATTTTCTACTTATTTTTGACATATGATGACTTTTTTTATGTAAAATAAAGTATATTAGCATACATGTTGTGCATTAGTCCTTAGGGTAATGGCGACTAAAGGGTCACATTTAAAACTAGTGATGTCCACTTCAGGTCTTGAGAGAATGCTTTAATCTTCTGAATCAATAATCAAGTACATAAGTACTTAATTGTAATTTTTTTAGAAAATCGCGAGTTACGTATTAAAATAATTATATTTTATGTGCAAAACCCACCGTCTGCCATTACCCAAAACCACCTTTACTTATTGATAATTACACAAATATGGCACTAAGTATTGACTTGAAAAAGGCAACTAAATTGAACAATCCATTTTTACAATACCTATTTTGTTAGATAATTTTATACTTTTATAGATGCTATTTGATTTACGGTCACCAACAATAATGGTAATTTAATATTAAGGACTGTCTTCAAGTGATATAGTTCTAAGAACTTAGGATAAGCTTAATTTATAAGGAATTAAATTTTTGTCACAAAAAATACAAAAGCTTTGTTTTTATTCAATTTTTTATAATTTTTTAAATCGTAACAAATAAAAATAAATAAAGGTAACTACTACATAGTTTTTTAATTCTTGAAACTTGTCTGTAATACTATCCCGGAAGTTGAAAATAACGCCAAGTTGTCTTGTGTGTAGGTAAACTGTGAACTTTTGCATCTCTCTCAAATAGGGAGAATATTCAAATAGCTTAAAGCTTTACGAGCTTTTGTATGGGAATAAATAGAAGAAGGTAATAAAATTATTACCTACATAAGTAGTTATGACTTTCGAACAAAAAAAAAACATTTTTTTTAGTTTTCTTTATTTGGAATTAAAACCAATATACCTACATTAAAACAAACAAAGGAATTGAAACTGGAAAACAATATTATGTAATAATACTTATTAAACTACCTACTTATAGCTGACTAGCTTTCCGCCTGCGGCTTCGCCCGCGTTTTCAAAAAAAAACCCGCATAGTTCCCGTTCCCGTGGGATTTCCGGGATAAAACCTAGCCTATGTCACTCAGAAATGATGTAGCTTTCCAACAGTGAAAGAATTTTTCAAATCTGCCAAGTAGTTTAGGAGCCTATTCAATTCATACAAACAAACAAACAAACAAAAAATCAAACCTTTCCTCTTTATAATATTTGTATAGATTAGTGATCTGGAAAACCAACCACAGGAAAACACTATGAACCCTATCAGACTCTTTTATCACAATGGTTTCATAAACCGTATTCGATCTTTAACAAAACAATTAGTTACAACATTTTTTTTAATAATTCCTCAAAATTCCTCAATATTTATTACCTAGCTCTAGGCGTGCTTTAGGCACTAGGTAGGTATACCCCCTAGTCAAGTGGATGTTTTCTTTCACCGTTCGAGCTGTATAAATTGAAAAATCAATTTATTTCCTGCGCACTCGCATTGTCTCGAACAACGGACTTATCGATTCGAAGTCTGAGGTCTCACCACTGAGCCACCACTGCTCTATAAAATGTAATATAATTTTGCATGAAAACTACAATAAGATTGATGTTTGTTAATGTTTTAATATGTTACGCTCAAATTATAAAACTTAGAGCCCTTAGATCACATATTTTAAAAGGTAATTTAATGGTTATTTTAATTTTATGGACTTTACAAAACCGGCATATTCTTAGATAATCTGTTTCTTTCCCTGGCAGTTGCCAATCAAACAAAAAACTGTCAATGTGACTTGACAAGTGACCTGTGACAACTCACAACATTCCTCAAAATTAATTGTTTTTAATCTTAACATTTTTTAACTTTACTCGAAATATAATTAAATAAACGAAAAGTTAGTTTGTATTAAACGAAGTGTAAAAGGATTTGTTTGGGGTATACATATAATATTTCAGGTAACGCATTTGGAATTTAATAATTACTTAGATACCTACATACACACACCAATTTCAATATTAATTCTATAACAATTTGATATTTATCGCTAGCATATTAACAAGCTGATGTTTCGATCGGTATGGTAATTAAATGAATAGAAAGTTATGCTGTGTGATATAACATTATCGAGAGGTGAAATTATGCATATTATTTAACCTTGCAGTGCTTGAATGGAAAGTTGATAAGTTACATCTAACGCGTTAACTGTTATATTGTTAGTTTCACTGTCGATCCCGTTGTAGCCGATCGTTTACATAATAATTATTGTTTATATTTTTATATTTAATTTAATAACAAAATGAGTTTTTTATTTGGATCTGCTGTTTGTTTATCTGTTGTTCCTGAAAGTAAGTAAATATATTTTATGGAACGGATAGAGGTTTAAACCTCTATTCATATTTTAAGTTTGAATTTCATTTATGTGAATTATAAAGTACCTGTAAACAGTTTTATATGAAATACTGCTGATTGCTCAACCTGATCTCAGCGTCAGCACACAAAAAGTTTTTATTGTTTGACAAGAACAACCAGGAAAATATATATTACTGAACTCCCATGTGTACTGGTATTTATTTTAGTTCAAATTGCTAAAAGTTTTAAAAAACCTTTCAGATTCAGTAACAGAATACAGATATACACCGCGCAGCATGTCCAACTCAGGTTTAACGTCAGAAGCTCAGTTGAGGTACATGATCCAATGGTTCGAGGAGTTCAGTGAACTGCAGAGGGAGGATTTCCTTCCCATACTAGCTGCGGCACATGGTGATAAGCCAGAGCAACTTGCAGCTGGCCTTGCCTCCCTTACTTGTGAAGATAAGCCTGTCAGCTTGTTCCAGTGTCGTGTAAGTTTTGAGTCATAATTCTAATCTATATAAAGTAAAGCTTTCTAAAATATATATATACAAATCAGTAGATAGATTTGTTATTTAAAAGTTTTTGATACTTTCTCTACATTGGTTATTGCTTATGCACCAATGAAACATAATAAAGGGAAGGAAGTCTATTAACAATTAGAGATAAAGGAAGTCAACAGGGCTCTATTAAGCTACTATATAATTTTAATAACTTTTACTGTTTGATAATATTTTTTACAAATAATTTGAAATTGATAACATTAATTTTATTTAGTTAAGATCTCTAGAATTAAACCCTGAATTTATTCTTATACAGATAAAATTATTCAATGAATGGTTTCCCACATGGGCTGAAGAACAAAGAGACAGACTATTGAAAGCAGTTACGGAAATAGACGCAGAGTTTGGCAACAAACTACAAGACATCCTAGTGAATGGAGTTAAAGTCAATGGTACAGACGATTTCTTCAGTACAAATGAAACAGTTGGTGAGAAAAACACAGAAGAAAATGAAGACATTCCAAACATTCAAGCAGATGATAACAGCCTTGCAAATCAAGAGGTTGTTGTTGAAATTGCAGCTGCGTCTTAAATAAAATAAAACTATTGGTTATTATGTAATATCAGCAGCAAATATTTTACTTGAAATTGAAATCTAAAACAAATACAAATGGTAAGCCTTGATAACTATCATTATTTGCTTAATACTTATCAGAAAGGAATGGTTTGATTTTCTTTTTCCTTTGTGTAATAATTTATTATGATATGGCTTAATGTCAAGTGACTTATGTTGCTGACTGTACTAGTTTCAAGTGTCATATTGAGCTATATAAAAGTATTGATATTCAATAAATATTGAATTTGCTCATAATAAGACAATTATGGCTATAAAACATTTATGTTCTGCCTTTTGCATTGTTAAGTATAGTGCATTGGGGGAATTTCGGATGAGGTGTAATTTCAGAAAATTGTGAATACCACTTTAGAGCATCGCTTTATCATAAGCATCGTGAAGGAAGGCCATGAAGATATCGGTCAATTAGGGAAAGCTGGCATGTTCACAGTACTCACACTTATGCAATTTCACTTACAGTATGTTCAAAAATAAATGCGACTCTAGTTTCATTTTAGACTTGAATTGTAAAATGGGTGCGTTGTAGATATATATATGCAAATATAATTACTTATGAAAGCTCTCATAATTTACCTGTAAAATTATAATTTAAAAGCAAATCAATTGATGAAGTTAATTATTTATTCTAATAATAATCAATTGGATAAAAGTATTAATAATCATTCAATTATCAAATAATAATTAAATTCCTGACTTTGGTCGAGTAAAGATATCTAAGAAATATTATATTTGTAGTAAGTACGTAATACCTACCAATACGCGCTAACAAATACGTGTTACATATGTTTATTGTATAATTTTCACACTATTGGTTTTAAACTCAAACTCAAACATTTATACAATTAGACTTCTTCTAGAAGCACTTTTGAATCGTCATAACAGTTTAACAGTTTTAACATTTACCACCAATTCAGAAAGCAGTATCTATAGAGAAGAAGAAGAATCTATTTAATCATAATCGTAATCTTCTACTTCACTGTAACTTTCATCGCTCGAAGAACTCGATGTTTCGTCGTAGTCGGAATTTCTTAATGTTATTACTTATTATAAATGAGTCAGTGTAATTATCTACTTTTGGTTCTAATTGAATATATTTTTCCTCATGTTCTCGCGTCTTTCTCCAAACGTCACTAAACATATCCAGACTAATAGCATTTGCTTCCTTTCTAAATAATTCTTCCACAGTTTTCAAGTTAAAGTTCACATTTTGTGATGCTACTTTCCCTTTAATTATGCCCCATAGTAACTCTATTGGGTTGAGTTCTGGATGGTATGGTGGAAGGCGCAATACACTATGTCCATGATCTTTGAGGATTGCATCAAGTAGGTAAAAATTGTGTATAGTTTGGCTTATTTTTTTTAATAATGTGATAACTCTGATTATTAATTAGTAATTTGATTTTTGAAAAAAAAAATGCCGATTTTAGTCAAAATTTATATTTTTCTAACAAGATCCTTATCATCCAAATTTCCACCTTGGTGAGTAAAATTGACATTTCTAATGAAAATGAACAAAAAATTAAATGATTTTATTAAATACTGTAAAATAGTCTATAAATCTTCCATTTACTGTATCACAAAATTCTTCATAGATTTTTAGATATTCGTACTACACCAATTACATCACCCTGTATTTATAAACAATTGCAAAATGTGACACATACATAGGCCGGGAGATACTGACACAAAATTTCGGGTCATTTGTAACAGAATGGCGGTTCTACAGAGGTCTTATTACGCAATGACTAAAAGAAAAATGATGGTCACAACTCAGAACGCTGGTACCGGCGGACTAGTCGCGTGGGTGGCGAGAAAAAAAAAATTCAAAAATTTGCAGATTTTCCGCGGTATGGCGACCATTTGGAATCGTCCGAAAAGTATGGCATGGCGATTTTAGTAAATGGCTGCACGACGATGGTTACCTGTGCAAAAGTGAGCCCGGTACAAATGGTTGAATTGTTTTTTTTAAATCAACGCATTCACGTCGGTATGGCGGACTGTAAGTCACATCGTAACTGTATGGCATGACACTACCGCCTACATCTTTTTTAAGGGCTATCGGTAAATTCTAAAATTTTTGTGTTACAAATCGTTGGACTTTCGCTATTTATCCGACGAGTGTGACTAAAGCCCACGCGACTAGTCCGCCGGTACCAGCGTTCTGACCATCATTTTTATTTTTGTCATTGCGTACTAAGACCCCTCTAGACCGCCATCCTGTTACAAATGACCCGAAATTTTGTGTCAGTATCTCCCGGCCTAACATGTGCAATGTGTAAATGTGTTGACGTTCCAGCTCTTCTTAATATACCTATATATAGGTTTGATGTATTAGCATATAACATATTTAATATAGTACATATTTGCTTAATCTATCGATAGTTACGTATTAATTTAACATATACGTATTTACCCCGTGGCCGGAATTACCCCAATGCACCTTATTAGTATTTAGTACAATAATATAATGTTCCACATAAACAGTTCCATAGATATTTAATTTGGTACTCTGTACCTGAAAATAGATCTTGATACATTTATATAATAGTATTTATTAAGTTAATTGGATTTGAGTAAAGAGTAGACATAAGCTACATGCATTCCCAATTTAAACATGTAATTATTTGATAAAAGCAATTTTAGAAGTCTTGGCAAAATATAATATTTGTATGTTAAATAAATTTTAATTTTAAGGACAAGGTACTAATATATTGTAAAGGTTTTTTATATTTGATCTCAGAAACAAGATTTTGATATATTTTACACTGAGATCTATCTGCTTTATGAAAATTTAAAAGAAAACATTATGATAGTGAATTATTTATCTATAAACAGCTTCATGTTAATTTAATGTTCGAAAATGTTTACATTGACACATTTTCTCTTAAAAAAGCATTCCAAATAACATTCCACTGATTGTAAGAATCTCAGTTTATAATTGATATTCTGTTTAGTTTTTTATCTGCTATTATTTTAATGGAAGAATATATTATTAATACATTGAGATCGCACAATGTTGTTTTATATATAAGCTTATATTATTGTTATAGTATGAAGTATCTATACATAAATTGTATGAAATTATAAACAGATATTTAGTAAACACAAAGTATATATTATTTATAAATTGCAATAGTTGGTGCCATGTAAAAGTTTGCTAACAGTTCAGCCTTTATTATTTTGACGCGCAGTTCACATTATTCACTCAATTTTAAATTCATTGTTATAAATATAAAAAAAATTATATCATACATAAAGGCAAAACAACTGTTAGTTAACTAAGCTTGAAAATATTTGGTAATTTCGCTTTCCTTTGCTATATTTTTTCAGTTGATACAAATAATATCAGTATTACTTCTGCCTCAAATTGACGGTGACATTTCATTTCATTCTATATTTCTATCCAAAGATGTAAAAACCAATCAAGTACAAATAAAAGATATTGTGCCAAGTGTATGTATTTACTCCTAATATATGGAAAGTTAGCAATAGTTAGCATGTGTATAATCATGTAATAACTTTTAAACTTGTAAGGGAGTGAGGCTAAGGTGCTGGAAACACGTGGGAAGGATTTGAAAGGACTGCATAAATTATATTAGTATTTAATAAAGTTTTTAATCACTACAGATGTTTTTTTTATTATAATTTCCTATTAAACATAAATGTTCAAACTGTCATCTTTTTTTTTCTCTTTCAGAGACTGGTTTGGTTTAAAAGTTGTTTTTCGTTATGAGTTATGACGTAGAACAGGGTATAATCGAAATAATGCAATTTTTTTATTATAAATATGTGTCGGCGCAACGACGATAAACGACTACCCTCAAACTACTAAATAA
>CAJQZN010038459.1:0-10174 GCA_907164685.1 Colias eurytheme | reverse complement strand
TTCGATAATTCTTTTTTTATTATATTCCTTGAAGTACGAGGATGGTTCTTATGTAGAGAAAACGTAAACATGTACCACGGGCGAAGCCGGGGCGGACCGCTAGTAGCATATAAAAATAGGCTTAGATACATAAAACTACCTACGTAAGGGCAGTAAGAGATTTTGATGCAGTTTTTAAATAAAGTGGTTCTCGAGGAAGGCTTAGTACATAATTTGTTAAAAATTATGTTTTACACAACGGGCAAAAGGCTATTATAGTAGTAAGTGTTATAAATGAAAGAAGAAATAAATAAAGAAAAGACATTTAATCTGGTATTTAATTAAAAACACACGTGAATAAAAATGCGAGTGTGTTGTTTCTTTTATGTCGCAACAAAACGATTTCATGGTATAATTTTTGTCTGAATATATCTATATAGTAAGTAGAATAGAGAGTGATATGGCTTTTTAAAGCGGTAAGACATCTACGACATGCAGCGACCCATGAAAAACCTAAAAAAAAATTGAATAATCTAAAATTTAAGTTTTATAAATGGCGATAGATGGCGATACTATTAATGTGTCTATTATAGTGTGTGAAAAAATAATCAGTTGGTATGATAGATCATGGAAATTTTTGTTTTTTTAGGATTGAATATTTTCAAATGATTAACTATTGAATATTGTCAACCGCAAGTCCGTCAAGTCGCGCTATTTTTGCAGAAAATAGTATCTAAGTCGTAGGTTCTATCCGCATAGCTCCGCTCCTATTGCTCGATATTACATTCCTGCCTTCCTCGATAAATGGGCTATACTGATTATATTGTACACTGAAATAGTTTGGAAAATCCAAAAGTGCACGCCTCATAATTTTTTTTTAATAATTATTCATTAATTATTATTTTTGTTTATTTAATAACAATTAAACTACATCGAATCAGACCCTGAAAAATGAAAGGGTTCTATTCCTGAGCATACTCAAGCGTAAGAGAAAAAAAAAGACTCGATTAGTAAAGTATTTCGGTCGCTATCGTGTTAACAAGAAAAAGGATCCGCACATACAGACACACGGACGTCCAAGACAGAACTTTTTTAAACTGTTTTTTAACTAGTTTAAATAACAAAAATGACATCAAAAATATCATGAATGTTAAAAATAGTGTTTTTTCTTAATATGTGTGTGTATGTATTATCTTACAAGTGCAATGTATGATACATAAAGACATTTTAAGTTTGAAAAATCAGATGTTTTGCGCGAAGTGACAGTAGTACCCACCTCAACGCTTCGCTTATGAGGCGTGCAATAATTTTTCATATTGGATCCGTAGTTCCTGAGATAAGCGATTTTCTAGTTTCTACCAACCAAACTCTTCAGCTTTATAATATTAGTAAGATAGGAATTACGATATAGATTTCTTGCGTAAAAGATAAACTTAACAGCTGACGATTGCGTAATGCAGTAACTAGACAATATTAATAATGTTATTAGCCAATTATATCTTCTTATATATAAAATTCTCGTGTCACAATGTTAGTCTGCATACTCCTCCGAAACGGGTGGACCGATTCTCATGAAATTTTCTGTGCATATCGGGTAAGTCTGAGAATCGGCCAACATCTATTTTTCATATGTGCCACGGGCGAAGCCGGGGCGGACCGCTAGTCTAGGTATATTATCTGATAATTTTAAAATACTACTTAATCTATCTTTTATTGATTGATTAATGGTTAATTGACTGAATGAAAATAAAATTAGATTTGATCCCAATTATTGATGTCTGAAAAGCGTGTGATGAAATAAATGTTATTTTCCAAAATATACCTAGTGTTTTATTTTTAATTCATAACTCACAACGATCATAGTGCAGGATTAAAATTGAGTTTGTTGATTTTTGTCTCCGCTTATAATGGAGTAACTAGGGTCTAAGATTGTTAAAAATTAAAAATAAATGTAGGTCAGGTGGGGTAAGAGTAACATATTTCATTTTCAGTAAAATATTTTGACTGCTAGGAACAACATTTATAGCTTTTTAAGATGTTTGAAACACACAAAACTTACCTTTATGTATTAGCTTCCCGTAGGCTAAATGTCATTACTCTAATAACAGTTCTTACGAAGATATTGACATTAATATCAAGATTGAGTAATCGTTCCTCTTCCCCCTTACAAGGGGTAAGAGGGACAGTCATTGTATTTCCTAAGATTGGAGTTTGAATTAAAATATTCGTTGCTAAATGTTCGTTAATTTGTAGGTAGAATGTCTTTGGTCAATATTAGACCTTAATATCGATGAAATAAGGTATAATTTGGAATAAAAAACAAGAACACATCAATTCGGGGTAAGAGGGACATACAGGTTCGATCAGGGGTGGCAAACTAAAAAGAAGTCGACAAGTTATACTGCTATTTTTATTTAATCATATAAACTATGTGATATGAGATCAACATTGCGATTCAGTCTTTAACCCTTAATCGGCCATGACTTCAAACAAGCATTGTTTGCATTTTCACTGCATTGACAGCCTCATTTAATTAATCATTATCATAACTGCTTCTATTAGATTTTCTTATATATTTTCGCGGCATGTTTTATCTTATATTCCTGCAACAGTCAAACAACAAGAAGTCAATACTTATTACAATTATAGAGAAAGAGACGTATACAAATCGCATGAAATTTTATTTATCTATATAGGTATAATATAATAAAAAAAAATATTTAAATTTTTATTTGTTTGTGATAATAATAATATGGTTTCAAAAACTAAAAGACCGATTAAAAAAAATTTTGTTATAATAGCCCCTAGACAACACTGGCTATAAATTATAAATTATACTAAAAAATTAATCAAAATGTTGGTCACCCCTGACACGGGGGAAGAGAAACGTATGTTCCTCTTTCACCGTCAATAGTGAGCCTCTTACCCCAGCTATTGTTTTTGGAGGCTAGGATTTTCAAGCGAAATAAACTCACATAATTAGTTGTTTCTTAACTAAAATGATTAATAAAAGAAATACTTACAGTTTTTTTCCGTGTATCACTGTATTTAAAATATTTCTAGCACTATTTTATCAACAAAATATGGGTTCGCAAAAAAACGCGCCAACTTGGTGTAAGTCGAATTCGCAACTGTCACATTTGTTTACATTTTTTGTAACGTCTGTGCTACGTAGCGACATCTACTCAAAACCGCTCAAACTAATTCGCCTTCACTGTTTTACCGACGGAAAGTACATAGTCATAAACGTTTCGGTTTACTAGTTATGGTCTTTAGGCCCTCTTCCCCCAGTGACCCTCTTACCCCACCTGACTTAATTAATGTCTTTTAGCAGTCGATACCGACTCTCTAGTATTTCTTCATTTTGTTAAGTAAATAGACCAAAATAGACCATAGCTGTTTTTTATCTAGTAAGACCGTGGTTTCAATAATTTCTAAATTATGTTGCACATCAATAAAATAAAACAACCACATAAAAAAAATATAATTTTATTTTTTAACAAACACCACAGACGATACAACGCTGCCAACTTTCCCGCCAAATTTGAATTGCGGCGTCGGAATGACACATTTCAACTTCATTTTTTCTGCGAAATGTTTTATTAATTCCGCTTCTGTCCAGTTACAGGACGTTATCACGAATAAACCTGAAACAAAAAAAAAACAGTCAAGTGTGAGTCGGACTTGCGACACTAAGAGTTCCGTACAAATAAGCCCTTTTTAGAGTTCCGTATCAAAGGTAAAATGGTCTGTCTGGTAGTCTGAGTGATATTCCTTTATTTTTTAATCATTTAACATAATATATATTTCTACGGAATTTTAATGTCTGTGATTATTTTAAAGTAAGTATAATATTCGTTAACGCTAATTTGCTAACAAAGTAATTTTAATATTCTGGTTCTAATTTACAATTAATGTATTTGTTAACAGCCCATGCTGTGTCTACTTTGAGAAGTATTTAAAATTTAACTTTAAGTTGACCATTAATAAAAATTACCAGCCGAGTGCGAGTCGGACTCGCGCACTGGTTGCAATGGTTCCATACTATAATAGAAAATCATTTATTGTATAATTTCCTTAATATTTTATTTTTTGTAATATTTCGTACTAGCGGTCCGCCCCGGCTTCGTCCGTGGTACATATTTCACAACAAAAGGTAGCCTATGTTCTTTCACAGGGTCTAAAGATTGTCTGTGCCAAATTTCATCAAAACCGGTTGAGAGGCTTAAGCGGGAAAGCGTAACAGACAGACAGAGTTACTTTCGCATTTATAATATTAGTAGGGATTTGTTGTTATAGCGGCAACGGAAATATATCATTTATGAAAATTTTAGCTTTCTAGCTAACAGGGTTTATGAGATACAGCATGAAGACTGACAGCGGAGGCTTAGTAATAGGGCTTTACCCTTTGGGTACAGAACCCTAAAAATTAGCATTATATTATACCACTGCATCTTGTTATTTTTATTTCTATTGTTTATACTTTCGTTCTCTGTTTTCATTATTTCTGATTTTTTATAAGTTTTCAGAGAAAACTCCGAATAGTTCCCTTTCCCGTGGGATTTCCGGGATAAAACCTATCCTATCTCTCAAGTTGGATCGAACTGCACATGGTGTGCGAATTTTATTAGAATCGGTTAAGTGGTTTAGGAGTCCATTGAGGACAAACATTGTGACACGAGATTTATATATATTAAGACTAAACTTAAACATAACTTACCATTATCAACCAACATGGCCGCTACTTGATCGGCGTATTTTAACCTATTCTCCTTAGTGTTTTCTGGATTTAAGCTGATTGCATCATACGTCCCTTTGTCATGTACTATACTAAACTGTGGTCTTAGGTTTGATACGTCGTCGTTTATAATGTCGAAAACCTGAAAAAAATGTGGGTACTTGTGAATTACGTCAATACATAGTATAAAACAAAGTCGCTTTCTCTGTCCCTATGTATGCTTAATTCTTTAAAACTACTCAACGGATTTTGATGCGGTTTTTTTTTAATAGATACTTAGAGTTATTCTCGACGAAGGTTTTAGTATGTAATTTATTAGGTTTTAGACAAAGCGTGCGAAGCCGCGGGCGGAAACACATAAACTACATTTTATTGTATTGATTTTAATGAAATTTGGCTAAAATACATGTCAATATTTGAAGTAACATAAATTATGTTTGAACTGATAAACTGTTATAGATGAAACAAGATATCAGCGCGTAGCTTCGTACTCTTTGTAGTAAACTTAATAAATTTTATACTATTTTAACTATCTGTTGCGTAGTTTTAAAGATTTAAGAATACTTGGGGACGGCTATGCAGCCATAAAGTGAAGTCCCATGTCCCCTAGTGGGGTAAGGGGCAGATGCATTATACATCTGTTTCACTGATCGATTTTCTTTAGGGACAAGTAGGTGAACAGCCTTCTGTGTCCTACCAGACCAAGACCTTTTTTTTTAAAGTGAAACTTTTATTACATCGTCTCAAACTTTTTGGTCTGTGTAGCGCATGTCGCGTGACGGTCGGCTGCCGAGTAGGTATAAAGCAGTGTTCGGAAAGTTTCACTTTTACCGTGGTTTCATAAAACCACACAACATTTTTTCTTCGACTCCACCGGGAATCGAACCCAGGACCCCTTGGTGTTACGCTCACGCGTCAACCACTGTACCGAGGACGCGGTCAATGCAGCCATACTGACTTGTTTTGCACTATGTAGTCAGTAGTGATTTGTAAAGATGCTATTAAGTATTAACTATTGAATTATCATGTTACTAGCGGTCCGCCCCGGCTTCGCCCGTGGTACATGTTTACGTTTTCTCTACATAAGAACCATCCTCGTACTTCAAGGAATATAATAAAAAAAGAATTATCGAAATCGGTTCAGCCGTTCTCGAGTTATGCGCTTACCAACACATTTTGCGATTCATTTTTATATATAAAGATTATTAGGTAGTTCTCCAAAAAAACATGTCAATACATGATTTTCATAGTAGTTGGTCTTAGCATTATAATATATAGCCTATAGCCTTCCTCGATAAATGGGCTATCTAGCACCGAAATTTTTTTTTCAAATCGGACCAGTAAATCCTGAGATTAACGTGCTCAAACAAACAAACTCTTCAGCTTGATACATTAAGTATAGATAAATATTCTTGTATTTCAAGTTTATTTTTCCTATATTACATACCTTAAAATTAATAAAAGGGAATTCGTTTTTCGACACTTTTTCCGCTAATTCAATTGCTTCTATACAATAATCAACTCCTAGTAGATTTGTGAAACCTTCCCTCGCTAATTCTGATAGTGTATACCCGTTGCCGCAGCCTGTAATGAAACAAAATGATAATTTTAAATTTTTATTTTATTTGTTATTTTTTTTTTTGTATAAACTATAAAGCTACAAAAATTTTCATCAAAATCAGCCAAGCAATATGTTCTTATACTTTATAATATTTTAATTGTATTCTGTAGATAGAAGTTGAAATTGTTTCAAAAGGCACAGCTAGTAGAAAATAAAAATAAAAAAATCTGCGAGACACATGTAATATAAAATACTAGCTTTCCACCCGCGGCTTCGCCCGCGTTTTCAAATAATAACCCGCATAGTTACCATTCCCATGGGATTTCCGGGATTAAACCTATGTGTTAATCCAAGTTACCCTCTATATGTGTGCTAAATTTCATTTTAATTGTTTCAGTAGTACTTGCGTGAAAGAGTAACAAACATACACATACACATCCATCCTCACAAACTTTCGCATTTATAATATTAGTAGGAAGAAGGACAAGCTGTGCTCCGCGATTTTACCCACATTGCTCCGCTCCTATTGGTTTTAACGTGATTATATATAGCCTCAATGTTGACCCTTCCTGTTACTAACTCAGACAAAATTTCAAGTAACTGTTCCTTGAAAATTTCTCATCTATCTACCCTCACAAACTTTCGCACTTATAATATTGTGTATGAAGGAAGGTGGAATTCCTCTATCGAAAAAGGGAGGATCCTCGACCAGTCTACGCGACTGGCTGGCTGTTAAGGCTCCAATGATTGATGTCGGAAAGTTGTATATATGCTGTGTAGCGAAAACATTTCGCTTGCGCGATTCAGAGCGAGGTGTCGCTACAAATATTGGTCCAATATCAAAAAAAAGACGTGTGGCACTCGGGGACTGCCGCGGTAAAGCATGCTATACCTATAAGCTACACCTCCGTGCCCGTCCCCGTGGGGAGCGTGAGGTTTTTTCGTTACGGAATTTCTGGATTCGGCGGCTCAAGGCCCGCGATAGAAGCTATGCAATAGCTTAATAAATTACCCAAATCGATAATCCTGTCGTCCAAACCAACGCCACATGTACATATCCACCTTATAACGCGTATTGCGCTGTCTTCGCCAAACCAGACGTCACCTGGGTCACCGTGTTCTTTGTAATTCGTTAATTCTTTAGTGTACGCTGCTTGCCAGTATGTTTGTGTGCCCAGTTCGGAGGGAGACAGCTCTTCGTCCATTATCTGAAGTGAAATAATGAATTAGTAATAAGCGTTCAAGTATGACATAACGTAATTTTCAAAAAAATCCCCCCCCTCTCGTAACACACTTTTCTGCACCACAGTAATGCATTGTAAGGTTTTACAAGCAGCAAAAATTATGTTACGTTATAATTGCCCCCTTAGTTTGGTTTTGAGGGTAGATGACAAACAAAATATATAATATGAGGAGGGTCGGAACAAAAACCGATAAACGACATGCTGTATTTTTTTCTTTTTTTTTGTAATTTCGATGCTTTTGCATAATTTTACATGATAAGCTTATTGAATCTGTTCTAAAGCCGATGAATCTAGTAGAAAAATGCGCTTCAAGTTAAATGATCTATACAGATACCGATAAATCCACTGATGAGGTAAAAGAAAATTGATATCTTAACAGAAACCGATAAATCCTACATACATTTGATAGATTTTTATAAGGTTGAGACAAAAACCGATATATCAATTTTTAATTTTTAATTATTTAATTCCTCATATACTTAGTTTTAACCAAAAATGTTAATGGTTTTTTCACAAAGCGATAAATCCTTAGTTGATTTTTTCAAAAAACGATAAATCCGGATAGTCTAAGCAAAAACCGCTATATCCATTTTTTTTTATTTTTTTTTTCGTTTATTACTTCACACACGAATCTGTTGATTTGGCCACCAAACAATGTTGCTAATGTTGATATATTAAGATTTTCTACTCTCTTTTACCTAAAAAAACAAAGAAATAAAACGTTTTTTCCGATTTGTCAAAAATCTTAGAAAGTGGATTTAGCGGTTTTTGTTCCGAAGCTCCTCATATGTAACAAGTACTGATGTTGAAAAAAAACCATAAGTGTGTATAAAAGTGTAATAACTTCCAAATCTTGATTTGAAGGTGTATTTTCAAGAAATATGGTTTTAAAATGTTACTTGCACACATACTTTAATGAGAGTCAATTATAAGGCTAAACTGCAGGTACTTAATCGTTATAGTCGCGGAAGAATTCTAACAAATACCCGCGGCCCCATCATTAAAGCGGCTCGACGGAACACAGTGGGGTTTTAGTCGGTAGGAATCCGACATAACCCACGGCTCCTTCCCTGGGGGCCGTGGGTATCTTTGGAAGATTTCCCCACTATTAAAAAAAAAAGGTACTTAATCGTTAATTTGTTTGTGGTTAGCTGTTGTCCTATGGAACGTATATCTGAAATTTCAGTTGACCGAAATATTTCATTTCTGAAAACGGCAATTTACTCTAGAAAGTTACTCCATTTTGATTTATTACGCATATTTATTGAGGACCGTAAACATAACATAACCTATAAAAATCGATAGAATAAGCAGCTTGGAATTTTATTAAATGTTGTTTATTTTGGGAATACAAAACGAAAATTTTACAACATTGCAAAAGTTCAATTTCGTGTATACAAAAATATAACTTTGTATATATGTATTAACTATATTCGCATTGAAATCAAAACTTCTACTACCAATGCAAACAAAACAGCTATACTCTTATAATAAAGAAAAAAAGCACTGCTACTTACAGCAAATTTATTGTAATTAGACTGCACGATACCCACTGCTAAATTAAGTGTTAATATTGAAAAGGTGCAGGATTATTAAGTTGAAAATTTATAAAATTCTGAAATCGGCTGTCGGCGATGAACAACGAAGCGATGTTTTGGATCAAATGTCAAGATTGTCAAGTCAAAACTCAATCATGTGTTAATGACATCTGAGTTTTTTTAATTTAATATATTTGAAAAATACTTTAGTACAATTATATTAAAGTCTTTAAAGTAATAGGAATAACATGAAAGAAGCCATCTAAGTTATCAAAAAATTATTTTATGTTAAAAAACCGTGCAGAAACAGAGAGGTTAACATGCCATATACCAAAAAGACTTGTAGCCGGATAAGATAAAATAAACTAGTTTATAACTACATAGGTTCAAGCAAACGTCAAAAATAATTCAATTTTCGATTCGGATTGGTCTCGGAATCACTCGGTAAAAAATTGTGGTGATCTTTGCAAAACCGCAAGTAGTGACAAACTATGGACGTTGCGGAATTAAATAAATAATAATTAACTTGACAAACGAAATCATGTACGATCGATAAAACCGCGGCCTAAATAACAAAAATTTTTGTATAAAATTAACAATATTAGACACGCAAAGGAATAAATGAATAAATTAAAAATCATAATTATTGATCAATGATAGATTAACGATTGTTAACGTTAATATAAGTTAAGTTATTAGTATTTGTTTGTGTATGGTGCTTTGAATGTCTGTGATATAGACGAATTGAAAATTATTTAGGAAAACAAGTTTTGTTTTTTCATGTGGTAAGTTATTATCCTATAGTATACAAATAATCGCTTACATAATTTTGAGCTTTCTAGTGTTTACAAATTTATACCTGTCTAGAACACATCATTACATAGTATAAAATAAAACAAACTTTCTGTCCCTATGTATACTTAAATCTATAAAACTACGCAACGAATTTTTATGCGGTTTTTTAATCTTGAAGGTTTTAGTAGGTATATAATTTAAGATTTCCACAAAGCGGGAAAAGCCGCGGGCGGAAATCTAGTTGTAAAGTAAAACAGAACATCATTGTAATAAATTAGAAAGATTTATGTTTATAAGAGTGATGTCATGCGTTATTTAC
>CAJQZN010038457.1:0-17447 GCA_907164685.1 Colias eurytheme | reverse complement strand
ACTAAATAGTAGTCTAATTGAATAAATGAATGTTTGAGTTTGAGTTTTGAAAAATTAAATATAAATACGTAACATAATAATTGTATCAAATGCAGAATCATCAACAAGAGTCCACTGTATTGTGGACAGGGGACTGACAGACGAAGGAACATCTCATTGATTTCAGTAATCCTGCGGGAAATCTTAATGGGATGCTCAATGTGAGAGAAAATGGGCACAGATAACATAGATAATGGTTATAAGGGTACAGATTATATCAAAGGAAATATATAGTCTGTTATAAAGACTCGGACACATAAATAGGTTATGTTTACGTAGGTACTAAAATGTTAGCCTTCGTGTTCGTCTCTTCATTCAAATTTATATTAGATTCCATCAGGCCAATTTTAAAACATTTAAACTTATATTGGAATCGTCCATAATTGGTAAAAATTAATAAGAACAAACATAACAATGATTATATTGACTAGCTGTGCTCCGCGGTTTCACCCGCATTGCCCCGTTCCTGTTGGTCTTAGCGTGATGATATATAGCCTATAGCCTTCCTTGTTATATGGGCTATCTAAATTTAAGAATTTTTCTAAATCGGACCAGTAGTTCCTGAGATTAGCGCGTTCAAATAAACAAACTCTTCAGCTTTATAATATTAAGTATAGATAACGCTCTAAATTTCCATTCATTGAAGTAACGTAATTTCTCCAACCAGAAAATTGTCATAGATGATTCTAGATTCGAATTATTCCCTCCAAAAAGCAACAAGCTCATATAAGTGCGTGTAATCGTCGAAAATATCCGAAACTGCTTGTTACCGGGATATGGGACCCTATTATGTCACACCCTCCCCGGAGGATATTATTTTACTTTGATTTATCACCACGTGGGGACATCTTGTGTTTTGGCAAAGGTGGTAATCACCTAACGATTTATTTCTAAGCTCGTACTTTGTTAATTTTATAGCTCTTATTAGATGTTAAATTTGATAATTTGTAAAATTAAACTTTGATTTTACACAACGTTTAAAACAATTTTTAATGTAGATACACTAAATAACCGGAATTATTATCAAAAGAAAACATAAACGACACAAGTTGTAATAAATCACAAACATAAATAATCACAGGGGAGTGTCTTATTTAAATAATTTGCCATCTGTAAAGGATCATTAATAATATAATTTGTATAATTTAATTGAGACGTGCAGCGAACATTTTTGAATATCAAAGCGTTCATTGACGCGTATCCGATTGCCCATTATTCGAATAGAGACGTCAAAACCGCGCCAAAATTCAAATTAGGAATAGAATTAGTGTCAAATCGTTAATTTGAATTTTCTACGCAGTTGACGCTGAATAATGTAGGAGACTGGACGTCGAAATTATGAAATTTCTCTTGTTCTATAACAATGGAGAACGGGGATATATTTACACGCTATTTAACAATATTTACGCGATTTCAACACGGACACGTGAATACGTTTAACTAATTTACATAATCTATTAATAGAATTAAGTTTAATGTGTATAGTCAATTTAAATATATTTGTAATATCGACCCTTCGATTTGCAAAGCCTGGGTTATTTGTGATAAATTATTATTTTGCCTTCGAGCTCTAGCCTTAAATCTTCGAAACATTTTATTCATGGATTAACATCCACTAGGTGGATATTGTTTGTTTCTTTTCTCCTTTATCAGTGGATCCTTCATCCTCAGTTATAGCATATAGTGCTTGAGACCGTCGCTTTTGCCTCTCTTTAATTAAGTAATAACAATATAAATTTCATTTGCGACATTACAAATATCCCAGATTAATTTAAGTATTTCTTCCGACCACACTAGAATTTTTCATCTGTACTTTTGCATTTTAAAACAGTTTAAAATATAAACAATCTACAAGTCACTTGATCACAATTATTATATTGTTTTAAAACCTAACAACACGAGTCAAGGTAAAATCATCAAAAATTAGTAACACAAGTTATCCCTTGAGGCTTTATTAGTGTCACCCATTTAAACCGTATCCATATAAATTAATGTCAATATTTCCCTTGAGTAATATCAATCTAACGTGTTGTTCGCGGATTACGTTACAAATAATATCATTTCGTACGCTTATTCGTTCTGAATGGTGGTGACTATTCGGTTTTGATACTTTATATAAAGGCGAAGTGGATAAAAAAGGCGTGTGTTCTGAGCACACGTGTCAGAAGTGAAATTTATTTGGCAAAATTCAAAGATACTATAATCGTCGTCTTACTTCATGACGTGACGGTATTGCGTATTGCCATGACATGACTTTGAAATTTTGTTCTTAACGCAACTAAAGAAGTTTAACATAAAAAGGTTCTCTGTATCTGGGATGTCGAATTTAATTTAATTTAATGCAATAAAAAATTTTAAATAGTAAAATGTGTAACGGTAACTACATTACATAGTTAGGGATATATCCAACAACATTCTCTCGTAGATGGTAGGTATATGTAGTTGTATGCAGCCCACATTAAATACAAAACCTTACATAACCGATATATATACAAAAACAAAACATTTACTGTAATAGGGAAAGATTTTGAATCACTATAATATATGTACTTCTAATTGAAATATCTCCCAAAATATAACATTAATTTTCAATTATGAAATCAAGTATCAAGCACATTCGTTCGCACTCGATCACGCAGTAACGAAGTCTCCCCTCAATCGAGGGTTGCTAGTTTACTGTTTCTTTATTCCATTATGTTTTAAAGAGAAATGTCAAAGCTATCGGGCGAGCGCAGTAACGCTTAAATTGGCGAATTAACGTGGGGAGAACAATGGCAACAATTTTGAATTTTGAATTTCGAACACGATTTGCTGATTGTTTTAATTATGTGCTAATTATAAGTGACATATCACACTAGCGGATTGCGAGCGGTTTCAAAGCGGAGCGGGTGCGCAACGAATACGTTGCGGGCGCGCAACGAACACGCCGCGGTTGCGCAGCGAATTCGTTGCGGACGCGTCATTTTGTATACTCTCGCACAAAAGCCAGCCCTTCCGCCTTGCCTAACTTCCATTCAATATTTCCATCGTTTCTGTAGCACTCAATTTTTTAACCGTACTGTGGAAATGCACTTACTTAACAGTTAACTAAAGATGTAATAACAACTGGAGTTGTTAAAAAAAGGTGCTATAAAATTGAATTACTAGGACTTTTAGAATGTACCATACATTCCAAAAGTATGTAACGACTGACCAGTATAATCTCTCCCATAGCAACGTATGTTATAAAGAGATTTTGTGAACCTAATTATGAGCAAAGTGATAGTGAGTTGCTGGTTGCTTGATAAAATTTTCTATTCACTGCTATTTATCTAATAATAAGATAGCCCTGTTTTAGTTAAGGAGCTTTAACATTTATTTCACTAATGAACTTTCTTAATGAGCAATTAAGTTATCTGATTGCATTTCGACCAAGATTTAATAGATAAAACAATACCCTAAACATTAACATGTTATGAAACTCGTAAAAAATAATGATCTCATAATTATTATACTATCACAAGTTATAAGTAACAACCAGCACGGATTCCATTTTGTTAATGAGTGTACATGACTGCGACGTAAACGTTGCGCATCTGCCACGCGTCCGCAACGAATTCGCTGCGCAACCGCAACGTATTCGTTGCGCACCCGCTCCGCTTTGAAACCGCTCGCAATCCGCTAGTGTGATATGTCACTAATTGTTATAATGAGCGAATGGTTTTACAATGTCATTTCAAATTTTTTGATTGGTGCTTTTGTGACAGTTTGTAAGTTCGAAATTTAGAAAATGGTTTAAGTAAAATGAAGGTAAAATGTATGTGGATATAGAAATTGAAAGATTGTCAAAGTTAAGGCCTATATTAATAATAGAGGATAGAATAGTTATTTTTTTAATTTTAATGTAGGTATTAAAGGCATCTACTAAGGCATCTACTATATGAAAAGATATAATGTATTTAATTATTCTTTGGTAAATCTATAGTGATTTGGTAGACAGGTTTCTATGACTAATAAGGTCTATGTATAATCACAGATAATATAATAAATACTATTGATATAATGTATGACTTGTTCTAGAATGTACTTATGTATGTACTATGGCTATCTAAATGCAACAATTTACCCACAGAATCAACATACACTTTAAATGTATTAATAAAGTTAAACTATCAAGTTCTCAATCGATTGGGCCTTTTCGAGTGCCCTTACAGATAACCATCTAGCCACAAACACAATTTTCTTGGTAAACAAAAATGATTTAGGGGTTCACAAAGTCCACAATCTAATAAACAAGGGATGTTCGGCTTATCTTTTACCGATCTGTCAATGCAATCTCCCGCCAAATTGTGATTTGATACCCGACACTCTCCCTTGCTATATAATATATATCTATGTTTTTTTAATAACCTCCACGTATTAATTTCATTGTGTTGCCATTGATAAAAATAGAATATGATAATACGCAGAGACAATATTGTTGATGTATTTGGCGCTTTTTTGTGTAGATTGGATTATTTAATTAGTATGTACCTACCTATAATTAAAACATTTAACTTCGATGTCTAATCTTGTGTGCGTTATCGTTCCGTTTTTGAAAATCGCATATTTTGTTGGTAACCTATCTACGCAATGTTTTATTTATAATATCATTGTTAAGCTTCTCTAGTCATCTTCATGTTCACAGTTTTTATATACAGTATAAGTTACTAGTTAATAGCTATAAATAATGTAAGTAAGTACCTATATGAAAAACCACTGGCAGAAGCTGATATTTCTATAGTTTACGTTTTTATCTTGTACACAGTATAGGAAACAGTCTCAACTATTTTTTTTTAACCGACTTCAAAAAAAGGAGGAGGTTATCAATTCGGCCGGTATGTTTTTTTTTTTTTTTATGTATGTACACCGATTACTCCGTGGTTTCTGAACCGATTTACGTGATTCTTTTTTTGTTCGATGCGGGATGGTGTCGAATTGGTCCCATAAAAATTTTATTTGGATAGGCCCAGTAGTTTTTATTTTATGAGCATTTTTGTCTGTATTTGTAAATGTTGCAAGTGCAAGTTTGAAGTCGGTTGTTTTTAACGCAGTTATTGACTTGTGTCAATAACTAGTTTTTCTCTAGAGTCAGAAGTTTCAAATGTGAGTATAAAGTCGGATAGTGAAAATCACTGAACTGAAATTAGTGTATTTATTGAATACCTAACAATTTCGAAACTGGCTGTTGAGCTTTCCAGGAATATACATTATTTAAAATCTCCTTAACTTACCAAGGTAATTTTCTTATAATTTATTCAGATTACTATCCAAGCTTTCGCAAAGATTAAATTTTCAATTAATTTTAGACGTGACAACGTCTTATAATTCGATAGCCGGCTACACGCACGAAAAAACATGACTCATGCGGTGTTACCTCGCGCTCTGAGGCGTTCCGTAAGGCTTGAAGTGCAAGCGAGAGCGCGGAACGAGCGACGAAGAAGCACAATCGGCCGTTGTCACGTTCAACTATCGTCAGTAAACCGACTTTACAGACAACCAATTTTTTTTTACTCAAATCGATTTACTCAACAAAAAAATAACCAATAAAGAAGACAAATAACAAAATCACTGGCCAATTAGATTATACTTAGCTCAAATACAAAATTGTTACATGGCACGTGGCGCGCATGCGTCCGTTCCCCAGTTTGACAGCTAAACAAACATGGCCACCGATCGCGGAATCAAATCTTTATTAATATTAGATCGGCAAACACATTGTTCTTTACAAGGGCATTGTGCAAACATAATTTTTGTAATTGCGTAGCTGTAGGTACGTTTCTTCCCCTATTATTTTATAGGCCCTTTGTAAATGCTGTTTGACTTTGGAAATTTTTTCTTACGCAAACTGGCTTTCCGTTTTTAATTTATTGATGTAATTTCTAACAAAAATATTGTTGAAAATATGTTTAATACTTAAGCAATTTTATAGTAATAATTTATCAAGTCTGAAGTTATTTCTGCATAATAATGTTCAAAATTAAAATACTTTGATATCAACGTGTTAATAAACAATAGCCAGTAGATACCTATTACCTACTTATTTATATTTCTAATATACCGAATTCACAGTAGGTACCTACCACGGCAGAACCTTCATAAATCGGTATGTATACCTGAGCTCTATCTGGAAGTGGAAACAAAAATACAAAATACATCTACCAAAGATAATATAACTTGCTTTTAAATTCATGAATCCCTATTTTAAATATTCATTAGGTACCTAGATAATGTTCCTCTCTATTTGACCCATAAAGGTGATAAAAATAAATCAACATCAAATAATTTATACCCGTTTTAAATTCTAGACATCGTACCTATAAAGCGTACATAGAGGCATACATTACCGAATCAAAACACAGATATTTACTCGAGGCGAGGATGTGACTATTAATTTACATACTAATTTATCTTGTAATTAAGTACGCCGCAAATTGCTATCTCAGCCCTTCATAATCCTTTCGCACTGTTGCTTGAATTTGTGGCGTTGGATTTGTATGGATACGTTTGATCTAGGAAACCATAGATTTTTTAATAATTGTAAAGAAAACTTTTTTCCACTTAACCAATCGTCATTTAAATAAATGAATGTACATATTCGAATTAAATGATCACCACCGATAAATATTTTACGAGAAAGACGAAACTAAACAACGCTTTTATTTTCTCTTTTGAAAGCCATTATTTATTACTACTAGAATAGAAATAAGTCAAAAACTTGCCTAATACCTACCATTTATAAACTCACCCAAAATAAGGGCACGTCCACACAAATCGTTCAGTATCACCGCGTGGTGTTGACACGCAGCCGACAGACACGGATTACGGGATCTGCATCACAAAGCTGACGATTGACGACCGCTACCACTGGATTTGGTGTTTTAGCTCAGTTTTATGTCGTTTGCCGTCTTGTCTGGTTACCACCTTATTATTTATATTGAAAGCTATGCCTGGACTATAGCATACCATTCGATGATCAACAATATGGTATGAGGAACGTATAATTAATAATACGATACATTATACAGCGCACAGGGTACCTAGTGCTAATATTTTTTTTCTCATTTCCTCATCTATAAGCATCTAAATAGGGTACTAAAATCTATAATACTAATATTAAAAAGCTGAAGAGTTTGTTTGTTTGTTTGTTAGTTTGAACGCGCTAATCTCGGGAACTACTGGTCCGATTTGAAAAATTCTTTCGGTGTTAGATAGACATTTATCGAGGAAGGTTATAGGCTATATATCATCACGCTACGACCAACAGGGGTGGAGCCACGGGGGTGAAACCACGCGGAGCAGCCAGTTACCTATAAAGTTAGAGACTACCTAAGTCTAACTACTGAATTGATGTAGTCTAGTAGTACATACTTTATTGACCTATTTTTTCTATCAAAATTATCTTAATCTGTCGAGTCATAGGTGATGAAAATAATTGCTACGATACCGTGTTTTCCACACGGATGAAGTCGCAGTCAGAAAGCTAATTAATTTCAAATCTCTCTTCAAACTTTAATATAATTATTGTTTTGTATACCGCACTAACTATTCATCTACTACTATCTACAAACTATTCATCTTGATCTCTGATTGTTTATTGTCTAACTATTACCAATATCTGCAAAGTTTAAGACCTTTGAAGAGACCTTTAGATATCGAGTAATTCAATTTAACGGTTTCTACGAAATTCTATTTATCAGTGACTAGCTTACCGCCAGCGGCTTCGCTCGCTTTGTCAAAACCTAATAAATTATATACTAAAACCTTCCTCTTGAATCACTCTATCTATTAAAAAAACCGCATCAAAATCTATTGCGTAGTTTTAAAGATTTAAGCATACAAATTGACATAGGGACAGAGAAAGCGACATTTGTTAATTGTTTTATACTATGTAGTGATTACTTATGTATTATTATTTATTAGAATTGATATACCTTATTATTTAAAATTTGGAAAGTAATAGGGATAAAATATCATGATTTCCCCGAATTATAAAAATCGCTGGACGCTTTATATGTCCTGTAAAAACTTAAGAAATAGGTATATTTCAATAAATAACAGATCCGATGTAAGTATTTTCAATTCTTTAACTTTTGACTTTATCGATTTTATCCACAGATCACAGAAACTAGATCTGTGACAGAAACTAACTTTATCTATTACTAGGGTGAATAAAAAAAAGTTTTAAGCAATGTTTAATAATTAGTTTTGCTGGTCAAATTATTTTTAAAATAAACTGAATAATTCCACTTCACACACTACTTATGTCTCTATTTCATTCACTCATTTATAATCCTCAAAATCTAACAGATTGCTTCTCCAACAAAATCAACTCATCATCCATTGACAGTTACAGATGAATCGATTAATACCTTTCAAGAAGACACGACGCAATCGATACAGGTCCCATTTCACGGTCGAACAACCACGGCGGAGTTCGCGCCACTATGCGTTGCGAAGTTGGGTTTCATCGGCTTTTACGAAGTTTTGTTTTGCGGCAGCAATCTGAAAGCCAACTCGATTTATTTATTCGAGTAAATTATTAAAAGCATTTTAATGTTAGCTTTTGCATCAATTATCATGCTATTTTTCCTTTAACCTGTTTTGGATAATCAGTTTCCTGAACTAAGAATAAAGTGTCACCAAAAAATCGGCACACCTAACAATTCAAAAGCTTCTATTCCGATATCTAAAAATACAATCTAAAGTCTTTAAAAACCCTCTCGAAAACAATTACGGATACTACATGGTATTTAAATCCGAATTATCGTTTTAATAAGCTTTAAATTTGATGTAAAGTGTCGTGTGGCGCGCACGCGTCTACCCGCGACGGCGGCCACCCATCAAATGCCTGCATAATTTTTAATCACACGACTGAGTAAGCAGCTAATATTCGAGAACGCGGAGGGTAGTTATGCAATATACCATTGGATTGACTTTTGTTAGCGGAGCGCAGCGAATCATTTTATACCAACGCCCAGTAAAAATGATGTGTTTTTAATGTTTGTAACAATTACCTACCATTTATTGTTATTGCTGTAACGAGTTATGGCGGTCGTGAAAATAATGTATTATTATAACAATGCATATACAGGGTGTCCCACTATTGGTATACTAAGCGCGAAGGGATTTGTAGTTTTGCATACACTGATCACGTAAAAAATATTTAAACAACAAAATTACGTCAAAAATTTTTTACTAAATTTTTCCTGAAAATTCATGTTTTCTTCTCTAGCTTCGCGCAGCCGGCATATACCGCTTCTCTAATGTGAGCATTTTGTCTATGAAAACATAATCTTAAACGATAGCTCACGTTCTGCTAGCAAAGTTGGGCGGGTTGCTTGTTATGGGTGTACACATAGAGTTTTAAGAATTCATCTATTTGAAAAAAAAATGCGTCTGGAATTTTATAAGTATTTTTTACGTACTCAGGGTATGCAAAACTATAACCTCCTTTGAGCTTAGTATACCAACAGTGGGACACCCTGTATATAACAATTGACATGGCTTTCATACATTCTGGTAAAAAATTATACCGTTTATAAGTGTTAAAGTTTACAAATACAATTTACTGTTTAAAAATCTAAAATATTAGAGTATACTAACTAGGTCATCTGATAACACATACACACACACAATGCACGTAATTTTTCACTGCCCATTCTTCTCAACTCAACGCGTAAAATATTAAAAAATTAAATCGTCTCAAAGGATATCGCATTATAACCTAATAGAGTCAGCAACTGTCCAATAATCCATCTATTGTAATGCTAAATTGTGTAACACTGATCTATTTTTTAATTACACGCCTCGATGGAACTTTAATAAGGGTAAATATGGGGTGATAGCTCGGCTAAATCGGAACCGATTTGGCCGGTGTCCCTTTTTATAGCTGATAAATAATATTTTTAGAAATATGATAGTTTTTTTTTATAAATCAATTTATAGTTAACAATTTTATATCGTTGTTCTAGTCAGGTAGGTATTAATTTTTCTGAAGGTAATTATGATACTGCATAGTTTTTGTGTAACGAGCCAAAGATAATATATACACGGACAACAAATGTAAATAAATAATAACGTAGGTATTGATCAAATCCTTACTGGCAATTTTATAAATATCAAAATCTAAAATATTTATTCAGTAACAAATGTTTACTTTCCAGCCATTGAGACATCCTTTTAAGCATTTAAATGTTTGTGGTAGAACATCTCACTCTTCCGACATTATATTAACTTTTATTGTAACACGAATAACATTTTCTTCAATAAATCGAAATTATGATATAAATTATATTATATTACTATACATACTAGTAGGAAGAAGAATTAGGTACAGTTTGAGCAACTCTTCCATCTTACTCTTTATGATAATTGAAATGTCTGCAGAATTTCAAGCAGTGCGTCTGACAAAACAAATCGTCGAAACCAATTTTCTCATACGGATTTAACGGGAGCTTTTACTGAGAGTACTGTACAGTCACGGAGGAAAATAACTCCTGTTTTACTATTACATATTTATTTAATATTTTACGTTTACATATTATGTGGTGTAAATCGAATGTGTATAAAATTTATACAGTACGGCACTTTGTAAGACCATTCAGCTTGAAATGTAAATATAGAAAACTTTAATGGTTAAATGATTGAAACTTTTGAAATAAACGTGTTTTTCTTTAATTAAAGATGTAACAAATAAATCGTCAGCTAACAAAGAAACTAATGACTAAATATATGAATGAATCACATTATCTAGATTAAATGATGTAATTTGAATCATAAAATGTTTCAACTTTATACGAATTAAAATTATGTACGTCTGCTTTTGTGGTGGGTGCATTCTTTTGGGATTTAGATATATACACATAAACACATTTCTTTAATCAAGTTAATAGATATCTACATTTTTGCTGCTAGGTGTACATTCCCGCCTCTATGATTCTTTTTAAAAGCTTAAAGCTCATTTTGGATTCGCCTAAATATGCAGCTTTTAAATGAAGTCTCAGACGCTGTATGTTTCCATATTCGTACGTCACGATTTTAAAATGTCAGTACATCTAAATTCCATTTACTACTATAATAATGTTGTAAAATGTATAAATGACAGACTTTATGAATATAAAATAAATGTTTTTAAATAATGTATTATGTACGAACTTTTATTTGTTTGAAAGATCGTTTGTACTACGTTATGTTTGTACAAGTATTTAATATACCTTAACCCGACATGCCAATAAATTGATTCATTTTAAATAATATTTTTATTTTTATTTGAGAGAATCCATACTACGTTCAGTACAATGGAAACGCGCTCAAGTATCGCTCGCGGAAGCAATTTATTAAAGAAGTGAATACCCAATTACTAGCCTCTGACGGCTAAGTGCCGATTTTAGCCGATCGCTTGATCCCGGCTCACCAAACGTTACATTTAAATTTTTATTCAACTCAATTTTCATTTAATTCGCCTGGATCAAGGTTATTGCTTGGCTTTCGTGGATAAATTGTTCTTTTGCATTTTGCACCAAAGAATAATTATTTGTTGTTTCAAAAATCAATTATAGCCTTTCTACATATTTATAGGGTACAGGTTGTTTTAACTAGCGACCACAGATAATTATAATAATGGTGGGACTAATAATTGTATTCTGTGTCTCAACCTAAATATAATCCTAAGGGCCGATTTTTCAATGCTTGGATAAAACTTTATTCGTCGAATAATGTATAAAACTACCATTTTAAAAACGTATTCTAATTGCCCGTATATTTGACAGTTTAAGTGACATTTTAATATTATCGTGTAATACTTTATTGGACGGATAAGTTTTATCCAAGCATTTAAAAATCGGCCCTAAATGTATTAATCGTTTATAATACTGGAAATCGTAGTGGCAGTCGTTTATAATAAGAGCAACTACGGAGTTTCTTGCCGGTTCTTTCTCCATCTAAGTTCCTCCATAGATAGGTACCTACTGCTCTTCAATGTGGTAAATGTTAAAAATAAGTTATGACGATTCAAAAGTGCTTCTAAAAGAAGTCGAATTGAATAAATAAATGTTTGAGTTTTAGTTTGAAATCATTATGGTAATCGATGAATTCAAATTTGGAACATTCGAACATAGCTTTTTCATGGTTCCGTTTATTTTTTTTTAATCTATATTTTAGACTATATTTGCTATAATGATACCCACATCTACAAACCTTTTATCAATGGAGCACAATAAAGTGAATCACTTCAAATAAGCTTGTTACCAGAACAAAATACTCCTTTCTTACAGGAAATGGAACATCTGATGCACTGAATCGATGGTAATCTCGGGACAGATTGACTTACCTGTATCTTTAGTTGTATAACAAATAACTTTATGTCTGTAGTTTATACGATTATTTGGCATTTATCCCTATTTCATTGACCGATTGATATTACTATTTATATTTTCCTAATCATTGTTTATATATGGTTCGTTTCACCAAGTTAGGACATGAGAATATTATATGTATGACTTCCTAATAATTATTTGTGTATGATTAAACATACTGTCACAATAGGACATGAGAAATGGTTTAAACATAATATACTGAATACAAAATATTTGAGGTTGGTAAGTACTTACTCCTACAATATCTTAAACACATAAGTACTTACACTTTTTAGTTTTTACGTGTTCAATTTATTCACTAAAAGCATATTAAAATATTAAATTCATACCTCCCTAATTAATATATTACTTACTAAATAAAATTATCATTAAAACTCTTTCTGTATCCAAGATTAATAAATCTATTTGCGTAGGTATGTAATATCACGTGAAAGCTACCGTGTTATGACAAATTAAACACAAATTGGCCACCACTGTCGTACGCCTTTGATCGCGTTTAGCCACACTGCATGCGATTTGCGACAAATTATTACTAAAATATCTCAAAGGTGTATTTAATAGATTCTACGTTTATTCTAATTAAATTATTCCATTTTTTTATAGGGCGTTGAAGATAATAAACAATTAATTTGTTCTCGGCTTCGATGAATTTTAAACAAGATAGTAATAATTACTAAGTACTGTAGGTAATTATTACGCGTAAAAAAAAATGTTGTGCGGTTTTATGAAACCACGGTAAAAGTGAAACTTAGGCACAAAATTATCGTATTTGTACGATAATTATCGTACGGTTCGACCTTCACGCGACATGCGCTACACAGACCAAAAAGTTTGAGACGATATAATAATTTGGAAAATCCAAAAGTGCACGCCTCATAATTTTTTTTAATAAATATTTATTAATTATTATTTTTGTTTATTTAATAACAATTAAACCACATCGAATCAGACCCTGAAAAATGAAAGGGTTCTATTCCTGAGCATACTCAAGCGTAAGAGAAAAAAAAAGACTCGATTAGTAAAGTATTTCGGTCGCTATCGTGTTAACAAGAAAAAGGATCCGCACATACAGACACACGGACGTCCAAGACAGAACTTTTTTAAACTGTTTTTTAACTAGTTTAAATAACAAAAATGACATCAAAAATATCATGAACGTTAAAAATAGTGTTTTTTCTTAATATGTGTGTGTATGTATTATCTTACAAGTGCAATGTATGATACATAAAGACATTTTAAGTTTGAAAAATCAGATGTTTTGCGCGAAGTGACAGTAGTACCCACCTCAACGCTTCGCTTATGAGGCGTGCAATAAAAGAAAAAGCAAAATTATAAGAAATTGAAAATAAGTCGTAATACACTCGAATTCTCCATTACCTACCTTATTATTTAAAATAAACTGAAGGTAGGAAAAGTTAAACAAATACATTTTGTTTATACTCACACAGACACTGAATTCACACAAAACTTTCATTTCGTTCAAATTTACAGTACTCGCTCGCCGCTTTTCAAATTTCACGTCTCATCCAATTATTCTTAGCAATAATTTCACCATTTTATTCGTTTACATAAAGAAAACGTCTGAGAACCACAAACTTGTTTCAACTGAACTGTCGCGACAATAAATTGTACAAAATTAAACTTCTGGTAATTGTTATGTACCAGAAAATTTAATAAAAATTCACATGAATTTTTATATGACAAATGACTGTAATATTTTCAAAATTGCGTCTCTATGGTTCTCGATTCTCTTTCATATTTCGCGGGAACGTTTATAGCTTTTTAATGCACTAGACGACAAGGCGTTGTGAACGACCAAACGTCACACATTGTGACATTTAAAAATTATTCTTTTTTTATTTTTCGAACATCCGTCAAAACGAAATGACTACATTGAATATGTGCACAACCTAACCTCACTTTTATTTTTGCGACGCAGAGTTTAAAATTATTTTTACGTGCATAATATTTATAGGTCATTGTGGTGTTCTCAGCTGCTCAAGAATGAAGTGGAGGATGGCGAGATCAGAGAAATGCGCGGGATCTTTGAACAGCACGACGTACGGTAGCGCCGACGTACGACACATATAACTCATACCATTTGTCACTTTTAATTGCCACTTGTTGGTTGTCGAAAATGTCTAAAGCGGAGCTATATATTTTACTTTATTGTGAAATAAACGCGGTAAGGTGCCCCTTGTGAAGCTGAAACGTTCGAAAATTAAGACATTAGAAGGCGTTGGGATGATATTTTGTTCAAAGGACTTATTTATACGTCGTCACTGATAACTACTTTGATGTTAGCTTGTTCAAAATTGTAAACGGCTGACATTGGGCTATAAAAAACGAATGGCATCCGTTTTTTAGACGCCACTATTAATTAATATTGAATTGGAACTCATATTTACGTCACATCAATGATCAAGCGCAAAATAAATCACGTGATCGTTTTTACTATATTTTGTCTTGTTTAATATAAAATATAAAATTATTTCAATTGTATGTTTAAATAGTTTATTTAACAATTTTTTGTTTTTATTTGTAGAAATTGAAGCCGCCCAAAGAGAATAATTTCCTGTTTTCATTTGGAAAAATCGTTTGAACTGGTAAGTAACTACTTATTTCAAAAGATAATTTATTCTATTGATTTAGTCTTCTAGAATTTATAGAATCTAGAACATTCATCATAAGAACAATGTGCAGTAATTTTAAATTGAAGATTTATGTTACCAACCGGCATTGTAACTTTAGTGTAGTGCATTTTGTTTTTTATTTCTATATTGACTTGTCAGTTTTACCTACTAAATACTAATACTGTATTTTACTATGTTATACGTATCATATTTTATTTTCAATTACAAACTATAAACCATGAATACTCGCTAACACTCTACTACATATCATTGTACCAAAATAAATAGGTAAGGAGTTACTTAACAATGATGACACATGACTAATACGCTAAAAAGGCGGCTAGGTATCATCCCACACGAAAATTACATTCTATTTTAAGATCCGTTGAAACACGTGTCTAATAACAGGGTAATTGATCGCACGCCACCTAAATCGTCGCGCACTAAAGCCGAGACATAAAATCGCTCATGGAAATAACTGTCCAAATAACTTAATTCTAATGAAACGGCGGGAGTTGAATGCGAATCTAATGAGCATCGGTAAAATAATAATAGCCGCGTTTATAACGCAATAAACTAAATATATTCCGCGGTGGTGCGTGACGCGCATCCGAACGTGGCGGTTTGACACACAATTAAAAATGACAGATGACTTGTCGGCCGCCATGTTGGAAACGATCAAAAGACGCCGAAATTCCCCCGAAATAAAAAATCGGTCAACACATTTTTAACTAGTTAGCGTGATAGGTTTTGTCGACGTCAATCAAAGTTACGCAATTAGCGCGGTCGCTTTTTGATAAATACGTAATTAGTTGTGTGACATTGGGTGTTCATGTAATTCGTAGAAATTTAAAATAACTGGACTTGTATTCGTTTATATATTGGTGGGTAGGTGTGTGTGGCAGTTTACTTTTAAAAATTCAGTTTTCTCCAATACAAAGAGGTAAATAATAATTTCAGCGTATAATTAGCTCCTAATTACCTACTTTCTAATAGGAAATTAAAGTATTATTCTCATCCAATTAGTGTATTATATTCTTATTATATTACAATTTACAATAATCGATTCAACAACGTTTTAATAACGAAAAAATAGCAAAGTTTTTATTAAATCGATAGTTCCAATATTTTTTAACAAGCTTAAGATGGCTTATTTGCGAAAAGTTTCATTCAGAACCGATCAGCTCTTTTTTTGTGGAAGAGTAATAATCATAATATGGTTAATGGTACCTACTTTTTTGATTAGATTGTTTGGGCTAATGATATTAGGTACATACATATATACTTACGAATAAGTAAAAAGGTGTAAATAGGTAACCGACACAACATTCGATCTTCAAAAACGGCACACTAACGCATACACGAAGACTTCAAAGTTAGACCGCATGATTAAACTATCGCGAGCAAAAAAAGACTGATGAACTGATGCAAAATGTGGCTAATTAGCCACATCTCGACGTGCCACTTTCGGAGAGCTAATTCCTATCTATATCTTACTACTTATAGTATCATTGGTTTAGAGTTTAGACCTATTAATTTATCAGTGGCTAATTAGCCACATCTCGACGTGCCACTTTCGGAGAGCTAATAACCTATCTATATCTTACCACTTACCTATAGTATCATTGGTGTAGAGTTTAGACCGATCAATTTCATCAGTGGCTAATTAGCCACATTTCGACGTGCCACTTCCAGAGAGCTAAAAGCCTATCTACATCTTACTACTTAGGTATCTACTCATAATATCGTTGGTATAAACTGATTAATATCACCTGATTCACCTCACTGACAATTAATTTATTATTTACAGGCCTCGAAGCCCATTTAATCCAGTTCTAAATATCTATTAATGTTATTTGTATGAGACATTTAAAGATAAAAACAATCATTTTGTATGTTTGTTATTGGTCACATTTACTTCGTTATTTCTACTTTAGTTAAGATAGACTGAGATACTTTAAAATTGATAAAAGAATGACCATAATACAGGCTCTCTTACAACATTTTTATATTACTTATGAGTATCAATAGACTAAAATAAATTTTTAGCCTGCACTTTTCATATTTCATGAAAATTGATGTCTTATTGTTTTGAAACACGCATATTACGCATACTGATTTCATGTTACTATAATTAGAAGGTAGGTAATATTTTAACGGGATGCACATAAATAAAAGATTAAGAACTTGAAAACTATTTAATATCAACATCGAGCTTATAATATCTTCACGGGCTAATATTTACAGCTTGAGCATCACTTATTACAACTTAAATTACAATAGGCGTTCGATATTAAGATACACACAATAATCTATGTACAAATATTTTATACAATTTAATAGCTGTGTTTTACCTGAAAATAAAACACATATTAAATAC